>WJEZ01000045.1:0-62669 GCA_009869925.1 Thalassaphorura encarpata
CCAGAGTGCAAGGCGAGGAATCCAATACTTCAGTCACACCCGAGGCATTTGTCAAATTCTAGAGAATTTTTTGAGTGTGCTAATACCAAAGGTCATGGTTTTGGATGGGAAAGTGATTACCAGAGGGTGAGGGATCAATGCTATGCCTGGACGACTGGATTATGTGTGCTGCCGGGTCTAAGGGCTTCTGATCCAACGAAACCCCAAGGAGTGATCGTACTAAATTCTAATACCTATGGAGATATTTTTTATCAGGTTCGGAATAATTTCTGTATTAATCGGTTGGACGATATGGACTAATAATAATATTTGGTTTTCTAAACTTTTCACCAGGAATGGGACCCAAAACCATTACATGAGAGAAGAGAGACTGAAATTGGTTCTAGTAAACTGAAAAAGTTTTTGTCTGGATGGACGAAAGCAATGACTCCATCGAATTTTAATACATTCAGACGTCCAACTGAAAACCGATATGCTTTAGAAGATTGTACTATGTTAATTGAGCCTAATGCGGAGGCTGTGAGGGAATCAGGCAAAGTAAGAACTAAGCCTTTCGACCCATTTACTCCCTACGCACTCACGTATAACCGAGTCGATCAAAAGTTGAAGACAGTGAATGAGCAAGTACAAACTTTGAAGAAATTTAATGGACCTCTCGTAGACACAATTTTACGACAATGGGTAAATTACACCGAACTAACTGATGAGCAAGGAGGAACTGAAGAGAGAGAAGTAGTCCTGGAAGATATACTTGAAGAACCAGAGCCTGATGAACCGGAGGAGGCTGAGGTACAACATGAAACGATTGACTTTAAGCAAGAGCTTGACATGGACATTGAAGAACCAGAAGAATATCAAGATCCATTGTTGCAATCACACGAAGTAGAAATTCAACCTTCTGCCACTTCTAACTCTACTGATGTGAATGAAATTATAAATGCACAGAACAGTGATGAGAATACCTTTGAAAGTACTACATATGATCAGACTCGAGGCGAACTAATTAGCCATCCTGATTCTCAAGAATCGGAAGTAATGATTGTAGACTCAGACCCTAATCAGCCAGACGCTGCTCATACCATTTATCAAATTATATCTCCATCTGATGAATTTGAAAATGCACAAACATTCCAATTCCAAGTAGAAGGAGAAGATGGTCAACAATATTATTATATATTACCAATGAGTGAAGAGAATGCCGCCGTATTTGGCGTCAATCAAGAGGAAGCAGAGGAAGAGGCTGCTGAAAATGCTTATGTCGTAGAACAAAATATTCTAGCATCAGGGGAAATGTTTCAAGACGTTCAATATGACGACAGTGTGGAAGACGGAGAAGTTTCCACATCCTCCCAATACATCACAAATACTCAGTTCGAACCGACGGATCTGAGCAAAGCCGGTGGGGCTTTTTCTATTAGTTATACCGTTCCAAGTCCTGGTCTATCTTCTGCGGAGCATAAACCGGAACTTGAGGAATCCGATTCTCAAGAAATGGATGACTTAAATCTGGACGATTCGAGTGACTGAAATCCTGGGAAGGTTTTGATAGTTTTTAAGAGTTTGGTTAGGTCCATTCAGCCTTAATTTTAACAGAAACATTTTTTTATAATATTTCACCCAGATTTGAGTTAATAAAACAAATATGCTCAGGAATAAATTTTAAGAAACGCAAATGGGAAATGAGAGCAAATGTTCTTATTCGTTTTTTCCGTAAGTTTGTATTCTTTTTGAAGAGTTTACTGGCATTGCTTAAAAATGAAAGTATTTTTTATTTAATGACTAAACAATTATTTAAATTTAATTATACTAGAATCACAGTATTCTACATCTCTGTTTGCACTTGTAGGGCCAGACACCTTAAATTAAATTAGCAGACCAAAGGTTCTTCCAGCTACATGAAGGCGCAACAAACGATAAAGACTAAAATGGCCACTGGAAAAATAAAGTAAACTCCAAGCCTAGGCTTGCATGTTGAAATGAGGACCATTTGTGCCAATGCGTCCTCATCTGATACTCCATCTTGCAATGGAACTTCCAATAAAACTTTCTCTGATGAAAGAAAATTTAAATCTAACGAGCATTGGGTCTTGTTTAAACAAGAATTTGTATAATTTGGAAAATTATAGACGACCTTCTCTATGTTGAATCTTGCAAAGATATCATTTGATACTATATCATTGTCACTGTAAAAGATGTAGTAGTAGTAACCCGTCGAAGTTATTTCATGCACAGTTTTCATTCGGAGAGCATGTTTCATCATCGCATCCTGACTCTGACATCTTTGAGATGGAGAAAATGATTGTGTAAAAATGACATCGCCTCCATAACAAGTCCAAAGATTTTTTGCAAATGATGAGCCAGATGAACGAATATCGTGTTTATCAATGACGGAATCCTCTTGTTCTTGATCTGGTGTCATCTCACCTTTGTCTATGGATAAATCCAGTTGAGCCTGATTTTGGACTCGAGCGTTTTTTGGTTCAACTCCAACTGGGTTTGGTGGAGGGTCATGTTCTTCACTCGTTCTTTGTACTTCATCCTCATGATGTTCAGTTTCCTCTTCGTAGTGTTCTTCTGTAAAAATAAGAAATTAATTATTTTCATATAAGTAATGACATGGTCCAGATTTTGTCCTTCATACCAGCCGTCGTTATAAATCGTTGCGTCCGATTTCTTCCACGTGAGTGAGAGAAGCCTGGATGAGTTTTGTGACGTTGAACCCGGGTTTTATCATGAATTGGACGAACATCCTTTTCAGATAATTTTTGTCCCATTTCTACTGGCTCTTCAATTTGTACGACAGATACAGGAGTTTTGCCCTTGATACTGAATCCCTTTGGTAGTTTTCTTTCTTTTACTTTTATTTTCGGTGGTTCAGTCTCTTGGACGTCTACTTGGTCCACTGTAATCGAAGGTTTGGGTTTTCCATCTAAGCCCATTTCCAATTTAGTTTTAAGTGGAGATGATGTTGTTGCCCTTGATTTTGAAGAGGGGGGCCTAGTGGGAACCTTCGTTGCCATTGGGGGTGCAGTAGTTGTAGTCGTGGCATTACTAGGACGCATTCTAGAAATAGAAGCCATGTTTCCTTTTCCGCTAACTTGATCTCTCACCATTTTGTGCACACCTTGTTCAAAAGTGACTTCAATTTTTTCACCTTTTCGAGCAGAAACATCTTCATTCCAAGGATCTCCTTCGTCTGTCACAGGATCAGGGTCCAAGAGTGCACAATGCTTCAAGTTCTTTGTTCCTTTTACGACCATGAGTCTGGATCCTTCAAATCTGCAAAAGTATGACAGGAGTTCATGCAAAAGCATTAATTTTGTATTAACAGCATATCAGGCATGAGTCATTACCTTGAACAAACTGATAGAGTAACTTTTGACCCAGATAGGAGAAAGAAACCCCAGTACTCCAATGAATCATCTGCCAATTGCATATGTTTATCCATTTCAAAATGTTGCAAATCTTCTGAGATTTTTGGTTGTTCGTCCAGAAGATAGGCATGAAATGTAGCATTCATCCACAAATCTTGTCCTTCACACCAGAACGTAGAAATTGGCTTATCAACGGTGACCAAGTCAGATTCCCCCAAATTATAAATTACATCTTTGTAATATTCATAACGAATATAGAGTGGGGCTACCAGAAACAGGATCGGAACCAAAATCGTCACAAGGCAAAACACAATCACTCGCCATGGTCCTCGGAGTCTAGCTGACCCTGTTGTAAATGTCAGAATTTTAAACAAGTAATTGTCATTTTGGCTATCTACGCCTAAGTACTTTTCCTGGACACGAAAAGATCTACAGATTTAACAAAATGTCGATACTTACGTTCACGCTTAATGTGATTACGATTGTAAGACATTTTTATGTAAAATTTAAGACGTAATATTAAGCTCAAGTTCTATATTCTGCCTCCCAAATTGTCGATTTTAGAGTACTGTATGATTTTATGAAAACAGAAACAGGTCATGGCGTTTTCTGCGTTATCGACTTGTGTCTTTGGAGAGTTACAAGTAGATTACCAGATTTAGCGTCCTGAATCCTAATCACTTTTGAGAAATGAATGAAGAGAAGAGACGTCATTGGAAAATAGTACTTACCAATATCACTCAACGATTGATAGCGGTAGTAAGAAGTGATTGCCCGATTCTCTGCTTTAATCGCCACAACCATTTTGAATTCAACTGTGCACTTTTTCTAACGTTTGTTGAGTTGAGTGACCTTTTCTTTGATGAACGCAAATTATTGAGCACTTAGTCGCAAAATTCTCTGGTGAATTGTTGGTGTCAGTGGAATGAAAAACTTTGCATAAACTGAGCCAAGTCCATTCGTCTCCCATTACAACTTTTCTTTTGAGTTTGTTCTTTGTCGGACCTCCAAGTATTAATGAAATCAGGGATCAAGTTTGTGATTCAAATTATTCATATTATATTATCTTAGGCCCGACCCCACCCGCTATGTAGAATGACTAAAGAACAATCCCTAAAATATCAAATTATGTATGCAAATGTATCATCCAATTGTTCTCCCAAGCACGTTCTTCTACTCTATTTCAAATATTCCATAGGATCTTTTTAGTTTGAATCTGAATTACCAATTCGAGTGTCATTAACACTCCAGGAAAGGACTGCGGTGTCGTGGACTGTCTCCTAATTCATAATTACTCCTTTCTGAACCTCTTTAGCGTAAGTAGAGCATTAATACGGACGTCACGGATAACTATAGGCAGACACCACCAGAATCATCCCTGCATCGACTGGTTTAGTTAAGCCAACAACAAGGTTACATTATAAGTTGGGGCAATTGTGACATGAGAAGGCAAAAACAAAGAACACTAATATTTTAGTATTGCGTTTCCCGATAATTTTTTTGCTTCTCTTCCATTATTCATGAGATGTGACAACTAATTTAATACAGTACAATTAGTTCAAATGCATGAAATGAACGGATAGTTATGTCTATGGGCAAAGAACAACAAGGCTTTGCTTCAGTGAAACAAACAACAAAGCACAAACACGAAATGCCTACATGAATGCTGGATTTGAGTCTGAACTGGACATTTGCAATATGGACTTAATAACCTTGAACTCAGGCGGAAATGGAATCGCACAAAATACAACTTAAGTTGGTTGAGTTGAGAAAAACAAATTAAAGTGGATTACATTCGTAGAATAGATTTGACGTACTTGAAGTAATTCTTCGCGAAGTCATAACAAAACATGAGACGTCATCTTAATGATTCACCCAAACAGAATAGTAATATCAGCAGACTAACTCATAATCATGGACGAAGAAAATAAAGCATTCGAAGTAGTGTCCACTTTTACATCACATGATATTTTGTTATTACAAATTGTCACTGACCACCCTCTACAACTAACAAGTATTTGTTAGTAATTTATATTCTGATTACATTATGCAGATCTCAGGTAACTTAACTGACTGGCTTAGCAAGACAAATATTCAAGAAAATAAAAATCCTACAGCTATCAAATTGCAAAAGTAATGATACTGATAATCAGTCAGAACTTCAAGCAACAGGGATAGAACAAATGTTTTATCCCTGTTTAGATCACTTTATCCACAATCAAAGTCATATTAAATATTAGAAATGAGATTAGATGAGAGAGAATTCTTTGTGTAATTCGTAATTGCTTCCTCAACAATCGAGAGCAGTGCTTCGAGGCTTTCTTCGCTCCTCAAAATTATTGTTTAGGTAGAAAATGATAAAATGAATTGACCCGCAAAACGGAAGATTATGGATCACTCAAAATTCGTCAAAGTCATTCAGAACTGCAGGTGGTAGCGGGTCCGATTTCAACATGGAAACAATCATACTGAAAAGTGATAGAATAGTTCAATTCTAATAAATCAAGTATTTAGTTTTCAAAAGCTCCGAGAGTTACTTTAGAGGCCATCTTACCAGTATAAGTAAACGAAGAAGGCAACAAGATGAAATCCGACACTGATTAGAACATCTCGCATATGTATTTTCAGTTGACCTCTATTATGTATTTCAGTCGAATCATACACTCCCAAATTTCCTGACGGCACACGCCAGAGTCTAAAACAAACGAACGCAAAATATCATGAAAACTAAACCTTACATACTAGTCTTGACTTCACCGAATTAATAACAACTCTAAAATCTAAGGGGTAAACTTACTCATAAGCCGCCCAAACAGTTACTGGAAGATTTACAAAGAAAAGTCCCCAGTAGCCATGTAATAGAAAGAATGCCGTGACGAAACCATGAGCACAAAGCTTCGGAATGACCCACTATAAAATTGCATTTAAATTAATTAGACCAGTCACATTTTATTATACAAAATCAGCCAAAACTTAACTTACCATATTCAGTCTGTAACAACATTGCTGGGCATTGATGTAATCACATTCAAGATCTGAAAGTGTGATAATCTGCAAAAGGAAATAATACAGAATTTACACAATTAATATTTTTGGATTTTGTTGAGTTTGAACAACCACTTACAAAATAAACGAGTAGGAAGAGGACGAGTCCTGTGACGATCATAGAGACTATGAAGAGTATCGTTTCTGATAATAACATTTTGCTTATCTTCTGTTTTCCAATATAAACAAATGCACGAAATCCAATAAAAACTCTGAGTTTGTTGTCGATTCTCAGATTTCTTTTTCTCAGAATTCAGTTTTCTTGTCGTCTTCCTTGAGAAATTACTCTTCGCTGATTTTTCATGTCAACTGTCAAAAGGTCAAGTTTGGTAATAAGTTGTGAATGCTAATGCTGGAACTAGGGATCAAGTCTAGATAAGGGTCAGGGTCAGGGTCGAACTTGTCAAGGCTCACACTTTTTTAGCTTGTTGAAAGGTTGAAACTCGAGTTGTCTGTCAACAATAAAAGTGAAATGAAATGAAATACAAAACTTTTGCTATTCAGCTATTCTGCGCAACAACATGCATAACTCCGCGGCGGGACTCATTTCAATGTAACTTCTTCCGTAGTGTTTATTGCTAGAGGCTGTATGTGCTAACCTAAATTCTAAAAATTGTAGAATTTTTCAATTTAAAATCAACATTATAGCGTAGCATTGTCGTACTCACATCACTGCATTTAATGAGGGACTAGGATGAGGATGGCGTCTTATCTTGCATCCATCATTAGAGGCATATCCCAAGTTCCAAGGTACAAAAAATATCGCAATTTATTCGACTTCATGTTCATATAATCAAAACCTGATTTTAGATCAGTTTAATTTAATTTAATTTAATTTTTTAGGTGTCACGGTCTCAGTCATTTCAACCTTAGTTCTGCCGTATCACAGAGATGTGGACTTATTTCACCGTCCAGTTTCTTGAGGCCAATTTCTACGACCGCTGCCCTTATGTGAGTACCGAAGTACCGAATTAGTACTTGAAATTAATTATGGAGAACTTATCTAAAAGCAGATAAATTGACACGAATTAACTATTCAATTAGGGCGGAACCTCTGAAGAAGAAAAAGAAACTTGATCCAGCTATAGCTAGAGCTCGAGAAGAAAGAACAAAGAGAAAACTAGCGAAGGCCATTCGTAAATTGGAAAAGAGTGCAAAACAATTGAAACCAATAGATGAATGTGAAGTACCCATGGTCATAATAGAAAAATACAAGTATGTAGTACTGATCTTAACTTCCATGAAATAAATTCGATATCTGATTAATGATAATTTATCTATTTAGAGAACGAGAGCGAAGGTTACCACAATTACCAACTGACGTAGCAAATGCTCGTTGGAGGATTCAAAAAGAGTGGTGTCGCTATCGATTTGATCAAGTTATTGATGAGGTTCGAATGTTCAACAGGATAAATAAAAGTCAAGAGAAAGCATTGGCACAATTACGACTAGAGTCAGAAGAACTTTATTGGGCAGCTGTTGATATCGATGAAGCCCTCATACCATATTCATCCGTAGGACCAGTTGAAACTCCACCAATTGAAAATTATCAAATGCCTGATGGGGATTATATAGACGTATCTAAAAAATGGATGTAGGTTGTTGCTCTGCTCGAATTTTTATATACTGGATTGGGTTGATTGAATAAATTAAGCTCTGACAATTGGTTGATGAGAGAAAATGAGTTAATAAAAAATGCAATAAGCAGTATTATCAGTTTTTTAGTTAAAAATTATTAAAGTTATGGTCGGTACAAGCTTTATATAACATGTGGGTATACGTTTGGTTATAGGGCGTTAGACATGAAACTCAATGCATGTGTCATTTCATTGGTCTATGGTTCATATGGTATAGTGTATCTCCGCAGCATCAATGTTTTGTCCTTCCTGTTCTTTTTTTGAATCTGCAAATTAATCCTTTTTCCTATAATGATGTGATTTGATTTATCTCGTAAAAGTGTTACACAAGCAAATAAATATTTTAGCAAGTTCAAACAAACCATCATCAGCAACAGTTGCAATTTGTTGCAGAAGAAAGAAGTGCAATTGAATTCAACGCCATAAATCTGAAAGATTTTTAGGTGAGGTTTTTAAATGATTTGCAACATTTAAATTTGCATTGGTAAAATTAATAAATTAATGTAACTACTTTAATTATAAGAGTGTATATACAAACTGTAGCATATTATAACATTCATTTGAGGTGGACATAATTGACATAATATCTTTTGAAACAGGGAGGCATTCAGAAACTCTTAATTATTAATGACAATTCTGGATAATTTAAAAAAACTTCCGTGTCCACAATATAAATGTGTCACACATCTTCAATAATTTAATTTGTCGAACTTTATATCCAATAGTATTCTTTGAGTTAAAACTCCCAAAACTTACTTGAAGCGTTGTAAACTCCGTAAGGTTTCGAGAATCATTATTTTTTAGTATCGTAAAATATGTCAATTAATTATGAACGAAAATACACAATTTCCCCAGTTCTCAAATGGTTTCTTTAATAAATTAATTATTGCAATCTTTGAAGGAAACATAATGAACATTGAAATTCGAAGTTTGCACTATTTTCACCAAGTCCGAACGAAATGTATCTAAAACTAATCTACATTTAGGTAGTTTAGTTTGGGATTCAGGTTTCGAGAATCATTATTTTTTAGTATCGTAAAATATGTCAATTAATTATGAACGAAAATACACAATTTCCCCAGTTCTCAAATGGTTTCTTTAATAAATTAATTATTGCAAGTTTTGAAGGGAACATAACGAACATTGAAATTCGAAGTTTGCACTATTTTCACCAAGTCCGAACGAATGAAATGTATCTAAAACTAATTTACATTTAGGTAGTTTGGGATTCTGATTCTGGGCTCTACTCTCTATCTATCTAGTTCGCAGTTAAATGTAGTGTACAGGTTTTGATTTAGTAAGTAGGTATTTATTAGATCAATTTTCTTCCGGTTTAAAGGTTTTACCTTGGGGGAGTAATCAAATTGGATATTGAGATTGGTCTGCACAGCACGCACGTTCTAATTTCTGCTCAACTCTCTGCATTGAAGTATCCAGTGGTAATTTAACCATTTTTATTTAATCCTACTCTAATTGAATGCAAATGCAAGTAGTCTGTCCTGTTTCTGTTGTAGCTTGTGTATGTGAAGCGATTGCTGTACCTAAAATTTAATTAGTCTTCATTAAGAGCGTCCGTACATCATGGATGCATGAATAATATGAATATTACCAGTCATTACAAGAAATAAGATTTAAACCAAGCCTTATACCCAATCCAAGAATTTTTTTTATTTATCACATAAAGGCTAACTTTAAGAAGTGGGAAATTTTCCAGTCAATTAATCATTATGACCCTCCTGCTTTAAGTTTACAAAATTAAACGGAGAAAAACTTCATTTCAAAGGTTTACCGAAATTGGTATTTGTTTTATCGAAAAAAGTTTCCAGTTGATTCCTTTTTACAATTTTTCCTCGTCTTTGACAGTGACACATTAGCAAACCACATCTTTGATATCATCAGGAATAGGCTGCTTTGGATGTTTGTTGTCGAAATGTTGACGATAAGTCTTGGGATCCGGCATTTGGGCCTAGTTAATTAAAAAAGTAATTTAGTTTATTGAATTCACCACCAAGAATCTGTACTATGTACTTGAATGAAAAGGAAAACACATATTATTGAATGATACTTGCCTTGCAAACCGTGCAAACGTAGGTAAGGGATTTGGCTGCGGCCTTTTTCTGTTCTGTCAAGCTGTGTCCCTGTTGTTTCTTTGCTTTTGCCTGTCAAGAATATAAAAATAAAATGGTACATGTCACTCAGCATGGCAGATTAAATTATACCTCTACCTTCTGATAAAGTGTGACCTCTCATATAATGACAACGATACGAATGAAAATACTAAAGAAAAACACATACTAGCTTAAACTAGTTTGAACCACTGTGGTTTAGGTTAGAGTAGGAACAGATAAACTTAATTAATTTGAGAACATCTAAATCCTTCCTGATCCTGCGTCCTGCCTGACGTTGCATTTCTCCCTTTCTGCGCCGCGGCCAATACACTCCAGTGAATGAATTCGGTTTTTATGTATTCGATTATGTCTGTGTCGTTTAAAATGAATGAATCTTGATATAATTACAAAGTTGCCAGCAAAAATGGTCAACAATCTAATTTTGACTTGTATCTGTTTAGTCTGAATAATTTTTCGCATCCTCACACGTAATCAGTTACGACTAAGAGTGCCCATTCTGAGTTTCGTGTCAGTGAACGTCTTATTTACAAAATGATTAACCTGTGACATGACCCTGGCCCTACTACCTTTTGACCTTCGACGTACCGTAATGCAATCGCAATTAAATTGGCTTAATGCCTTAATTCCCAAACAAATCTGATCACTCGTAGATTGTAAAAAGTAATTAGAGACTATGAACACCTTGAACACATTCAGTCTACATTCATTTTCATTTTTAGCTTTTAAAACGTATTGAGTTGTGTTATGTATTGTCATTTCTCATACATAGTTCAGTTTAGTTCAAAATCTAGCATAGCGCATAGCTTTTAATTAGCTGGGAAGCAGAGCTCGTCAAACAATACATACCTATTTTAATTTCAAACCCTCCGATTGACCTTCGACGTACCGTAATGCAATCGCAATTAAATTGGCTTAATGCCTTAATTCCCAAACAAATCTGATCACTCGTAGATTGTAAAAAGTAATTAGAGACTATGAACACATTCAGTCTACATTCATTTTCATTTTTAACTTTTAAAACGTATTGAGTTGTGTTATGTGTTGTCATTTCTCATACATTAGTTAATTAGTTAATAGTTTTATTTAATGGTCAATCTTTTCAGAATAAACTGTTGTAAACAAGAGGACCAGAGTTTAGTTTAGTTCAAAATCTAGCATAGCGCATACGCATAGCTTTTAATTAGCTGGGAAGCAGAGCTCGTCAAACAATACATACCTATTTTAATTTCAAATCCTCCGCTCTGCGTAAATAATATGGAAAAAATACTATTGTGATGAGTCAGAAAACATAACTTACAGCCTTTTCCTGAGTTTTTGCTTGAGATTGCAATTTTTGTTGTCCACGGGCCATTATGTCAGTATCTTGAGCTTGCGGTGAGTGAGGCTAGTAGGCCTTATGACGGGAGTTATTGGATTGGACGTTTATTGATTTGAATACAGAAGAAGAATAAAAATACTGATGATGGCGGATGCTGAGCTGACGTTAGTAGTAGAGTGGACAAATTGTGAATTTTGTTGGGATTAAAATGAGCGTACGTACGTACGTAGTTGGAGACGAGTTGTGATTCAAAGTGATGCGCGGAATAAAGAGAATTTGAGCGTAGCGATATGTCCGTTCCGTCCTAATTCACTCGTCCCCAACCCAAGACCTAGTCTTAAAATCCATGCATTCAGACCCA
This sequence comes from Thalassaphorura encarpata, assembly GCA_009869925.1. Lineage (NCBI taxonomy): Eukaryota > Metazoa > Arthropoda > Collembola > Poduromorpha > Onychiuridae > Thalassaphorura > Thalassaphorura encarpata. The sequence continues at coordinate 11,865 of WJEZ01000045.1, forward strand.
CCTCTATGCTAGGCTAGGCTTGGGAATTGCAAACTACTTTTTCTTACTAATTTCTTAATCATTAGCCACTACCACTACTACTGCTGCTTCTTCTTTTACGCATAAGCATGTGGTCCTAAAGTCATTCAACTGAAAGATCTTCTCAAAAGTACATTCAACCCTTTCTTTCTTTTGATTTGATTAATTTTTCTTTAGGCAATCCCGTCGACTTGCCATGCCATGCCATGCCGTGCCCGCATCTTCTTTGTCATTTGTTTACAACAACAATAATGTTGAAGGAAATGAGATTCGAGTCCCTTGAGATATGTCCGCTCTCTCCTCTGAGACTATTTTTGATATTGAGTTTATGTAGTTAAGTGAATAATATTCACAAGCAAATGCAATTCAAAGGCAGTTTATATTTAACAAGGTTGTTGCCTGTTATGCTTAGAAAATATTGGATTAGCTGGGTCTGGGTCACGCAATATTATCAATGAGTAATTAGCAAGCTATACAAGGTTGGATAATAAATATGTAATTAGGAAAGATGGATGGGCTGTGTACAGGAAGTAAGTTAAACTATATAATTTTAAGTGTAACCTATTCAGGTTTGTTCTAGTTTCTTTGTTTGGAATTGGGCAGGAAAATACAAGGGGCGATGCCAGATTTGCCTGGATTAATGATGACTAAAATCGAAAAGTATTAAGGACAAATTAGTACTAGGCAATTAAAAATATAAGAATGTTAGCTAATAATCTGAGTCTTGGGTGGTATATTTGCTATTGCTATTGTTCTACTATAGTTACTAACTTAAAAACTTTTGTCTATTAACCTTGAACTAGCATGAAGCTGACGCGTTACACGTGCATATTCATTAATTTAATTTTTTCGCTTGGAACTGTGTTTACAACCACATTCGTGTATATTTTGTAGTAGCTCTCAATCAGTTGTCAGTTGCTTTAACCTTGAGCTTAACAAGGATTTTCTTGGATAATTTAGTTTCTCATATTTGGCTTTGTCGTTCTGCTTCAGCATTCAGTGTCCGTCCATTTGCATGATCACAGTGGAGCCCAGGGTTCAATTTGCCAGTTTTGTATGCAGAAGGGAGAACTGTCCTTGTATGCAAACCTTTTGAGATTTTCCCTAAAACGAGACTGTTATTTTAAATTTTTAGAATGTCAAGAGACGCTCTGATGTCGGGTGACGAAAGAACCTATGGGAGCACTGCTGGGGCCAGCGATAACTATGGAGTTGGTTTTGCTGGAACTAGTTCATTTGATGCGCCCCATTTCTACCGACTCTGTGATAACATTACTTCCAATGTCTTTGCCATAACCAAACATGGTATCTGCAAAATAAGAATATCTAATTTGTAACACACTGTCAAAAAATTTTGTTTTAAATTTCTTTCCATTTTCAGGTGTAACTCTAGAGAAGACTCTCAAAACAATTGGAAGTGCAAATGATTCCAAAACAGTTCGGGAATCCGTACATATTCTTCAAATTACAGCCAATCAAACAATTGCAGAAACAACCACTCATTTGAAACATCTCAATGCTTCCCTACTTCACGTTCCCCCGACCGGGGGAAAAGAAGAGAGAATGCGAGCTAATCGCCTTACATCCGATTTTCAAAAGGCGGTTGAGAGATACACGGATCTACAAAAACAAATTGTAGCTAAAATGAAGACTACGTTGCTCCCTGGTCCCATGTCACGCTCTGCATCTCTGACGGAAACCGAGGATCAAGATGAATCCCTCGTGGCGGCTGAAAATCAAAGACAAGCTCAACTCCAGCTTCAAGAACAATTGGAATTTGAGCAAGGGATGTTGATTGAGCGTGAGGAAAGAATTCGACAAATTGAGTCTGATATCTTAGATGTAAACTCTATAATGAGAGAATTAGGGACAATGGTGCACGAGCAAGGAGAAGCTATTGGTAAGGACGTTTTATATTTTGTTTCATAAGCGTTTACTTAAAAGGCATCACTTTAATTTCAGGAACAATTGAGGATAACATTGGTGTTGCACACACTCAAGTCGATGTTGGGAGGCAAGAATTAGAAAAAGCAGCAGCGTACCAGGTGATTATTAATTTTTTTCTAAGTACAATTTCAGGAACAATTGAGGATAACATTGGTGTTGCACACACTCAAGTCGATGTTGGGAGGCAAGAATTAGAAAAAGCAGCAGCGTACCAGGTGATTATTAATTTTTTATAAGTACTTCTTTAAGCTTATTGCAATCTTAAAAGTCTGACCAAATGTCTCCTGTTTTCTCGACAGCGTACTTATCGTAAACGTTTATTTTGTCTACTGGGAACTGGGGCTGTGGTGCTAATTGTCGTTGTCATTGTTCTCATTACACAACTGAAGAACTGAGCCAATGATAAATACAGCATGAATCAAACGATTCCTCCATCCTCCTCTGAACAATTCCAATCATGTGCCTAAAATAGCAAGTATAAAAAATATATTTCGTATTCGCGTGTATGTCAGCAAAGTTCGAGAAAAACAGTTGCTCGAATTGGGCTATCATTGTTATAATCTCCTACTGGGATAACTGCGTAAGTCTTTCACGAATGTTTTTGGAAGTCGACGGATGTTTTTCTCTTCCCCTTGAAAATATAGAATTTGATTTTTTGGAATCATGAGTGAATTTGTTTCAGAGTTCTAGAGCCTTGATTTTGACTGCTTGTAGATGTGGAGAAAGTGGGAGAAAGTTAGATAAAAATAATTTTACAGCTTCATTTAAATAGTATTGATTATTATTGCTACTTAAGGACTGCTTGTATTGAGTTAGATAAAATTTGTAATTGTGTTCTAACTCATTGAATTAATTTTCTGAACTGAATCTTGAAACATACATTGACTAATTAAGCTAGGTTAGTAATGCAAATTAAAATTCTGAAAGTGGTTAAATAAATTGGATAATGAAAATCAAAATTCAAGGGTTCAGTTTATTTACAAATATTTTATTACTCATGTTTTTAAAATTCATTTATTCATGCCCACTTTCTTTAGTCAGTGTCAGTATTTCTTTCCTTTTACTTTTCAGTTTCAGAGCAACAAGGCAAACACTTGAGTTGCCTGACATCACAATGCATTTAGCTTCCAGTTTTAACGCACCATTAACCATTTCAATTATCACAATCTTGCAATGCACTTTTCTCTTTATAATTTTATTTTATAATTATTTTTGCGAGTAATCTAAGAATAATTGAAAACTTTATTTTTAATTAGTTGATCTCGATCGGGAATATGGAGAACTTTGAAGATATGACTTCAGCTAAATTGAAATATCTCTAGAATAAAATGTATTTAATTTTTACTCTTTTCCCTAGATCATATAGAATCTGATCTTACGAACTTTAGCTTATCGTCTTTGATCCTGGTCTTGATCTCGAGTCTTAGCAAATAATATACTCTTGATCCAAGCAAGTTGTGCATTGTGTTCCTCGTCATTTCTTTTTACCTCTAATTGCTAAAATATGAAAGTGGAGGTTTCGAAATAAACTAACAACTATTACAAATTACAATTGCTGGAGAATCAGGAAGATGGATTCTTAGAATTAATAGTAATTATTACATTGACTGGATTCGTAATAAATACAAGAAGGTCACAAATTCATAATTAACTGGAGTTCCAAATAAAGGATCCTAACTAAGTTTATCCTGAACTAAATCACGAATATGAGTTAAATTCTAATACTCTTTTTGAAATGTTTTTTGAATATCATTCTTGTTCAGTATTTTTTGAATCCGAATTCATTCATTCTTCATTCCCATTACACACACATCTTGGAGCATATGTCAAGGAATTATGGAATTTATGGTATTGTAGTTGAATATTGAATCAACAATAAATTCTCTCGTCACTGCTTTACGCCATGATAGTTATACTAGGGTAATTTTTGATAACATTAATTTTTATATTTACGGCAACAAGGAATGCCTCAAGACACAAAACGTGTTTTTGTGTGTCATGTACTCTTGCGACGACCTAATTATAATAATTATTAGATTTTACAGCTAAACGACGAATAAACTGTCACTCCAAGACTGACATTATAATCGATAGATATTAGACCATAATTTATAATGATATTATACATAGTCCTGTGAGAATCGATTATATAGCACGGACTGTCATATACTGTGCGTACGTGGCCGTTACCTGAACGGGCAGCACAAATGATCATTTGAGTGTAATATTCGAAATATGAGTAAATTATTTATTTTTATATATTAATTCTTTTTAAAGATAAGACTCCGGACTATGGTTAACTTTTTCTTAGCACTTTCTTAAGCGTCATTAATTATTATACATCATCTTAGCATTTCTGCCTTAGGAGGACATTTAATGAATGAGTCCATTATACATTTTCAGGGACATAAGTATTTCTCCCACCATATCGTGCAGCTCCACTACCCCTTGCCATTTTGAGACTAGAGTGTCGAACTGGCCCTTGAGTGTACCTACCTCTCGTCCCCCTGGTTCCCATTGAAGGAGCCATGGAAAAGGGTTTCCACCATTTGTGTGATGCCTGCTGTTGCCTTGCCCTAGAATTAAATGGGGAATTAAGGGAAGTTAAGCTAGAGCGTCTTGGTTGATAGCTCTGGAATTGAAGCATGATGCTTTCATCCTCTTCAGTTTCTGGAAGAGAAGTTTTGATTGGACTTGGATTTTTGACTGGGCTGGATTCAATAAAATTAATAGCAGGCGGGGGCACACGGGTGGACCCTTGTCCGGAGGGAGGGTAGGTCTCCTTATGTCATACGATCGTCCCTTGTAAATTTAAGGAAGTTGTGGAAGAGGCTCGGATCGTGTCTTCTGGAGGTGTGACCTCGAGACCAATCCCACCGTTAAAGGGTCAAACGGACTGGGCGTGTAGGAGTGCATGTGGAAGAGGATGGAATTCCCAATTCTTCATGAGAGGATGGGCGTCGAATCGTCTGACCAAAAAGTCCTTGACGAAGGGATGAGGAACGACGCATGAGAATGTCGTCTGTCATATTGACTCCCACGCGTAAAGAGTTTGATCTTGGGCGTCTGTAAAAGTTAAATTTGAAGTGATTTTTATTCTAAATACAATTTCATACTCAATTTAACTTCAATCGTTTGTGCCATTACGAAAACTTCAAAGAAAATTAGGCTTTTACAATTTTAGTCTAGTATTACCGAATTGGCTCTTGTATATATGATTGATCAAAAATATTACATGTGTATTCAATTGAAGCTTTAATCTCCTAATTAGGTCCATATGTATGATGTTTGTCTAGGATGTATAAAGGAGACTGTTGAATCGGAAGATCGGAACCGCCTCTAATCACTCGACTTTGTATTTATTTTACGCTTCAAAGTAAACGTAAGGAAAATCTGTTTTTCTGTTTACGATTAAACTCCGTCTCACTTCCGCCAACGTGTCGTTCAAATAAAATTGGAAAGATTAACCTACGCGTGTGTCTAACAGGAAGTAGCAAAATGTTATGAATAGAGAGTTGCGTATGAGACCTTTGATTGTAAAATCTGTGAACGATTTTCTTGTTCCTTTGACGCAGATACACGTAACACGTAACGGTTTTGCAGTAATACACCAAAATTATGTGTCTAATATATTTTCGGAATGAACATGAACTTACCCATTCGGAGAATCGGGAAGAGACAAACTATTACTTTTTACAACTGGTTGTCTTGCAGTTTGATGAATTGCGGTTGCAGCATAGAGATGACCCAGAGGATGACCTCCTGCGTCCCTCCCTCTCATTAATAGACAGGGAAGTGGGTTGAGAGAAAAGATTAAATCCCATGGGCTGATGAGACGAACCAGTATCTCCATTTAATGAAACATAACTCAGCGTTGATTTTCTTCTGGAATTATGACGCTCAAATGTTTTTTGGGCTGAGAATGGACTTGGTTTAATCAAATAAATGACATCCCCTTCTTGTAACTTGAGGTCACAAGAAGGGTTGATGATGACGTAGGAGAATGAACTCCTTTTCTCTGAAAAATGGAAGGCCGCATCCCCAAAATGGGGTAAACCAAGGCATTGCATCCGGGAACGAATCAGACTTGCAATCTCGGCTCTTTCAATGAGTTGAACATGAGAGTCCTTTGTGTCCTGGGGTTCATCAAGCATGGGCAAGGCAAGGGACAAGTATGAACTTTGTTGAGTTGTACAACCGCCAAGACAACTACTTCGTGGTTGTCGAGTATTTGTCGGTTGAAATCCATGAAAAAAATTATGAACTGGGGTTTGTGGTGCATTTCGACTTTGACGTGGATAAGCGCTGGGACCCTCAGGTGGAAATTTCAAACTCCCAGTCACTGGGCTTGAAACTTCACTCCGGGTGTCCATTCCTTCGGGGCTTTCGTCTGCGGACGTATCTTGGGTTCGATATATCCCAATCGGGACTTCACAGGAAGTCGAACAGAGTTTCTGGTAAAGGCGTCCATACGTCCGTACCCATAGGTCATCCTTTGAACAACTACTTCGTGGTTGTCGAGTATTTGTCGGTTGAAATCCATGAAAAAAATTATGAACTGGGGTTTGTGGTGCATTTCGACTTTGACGTGGATAAGCGCTAGGACCCTCTGGGGGAAATTTCAAACTCCCAGTGACTGGGCTTGAGACTTCACTCCGTGTGTCCATTCCTTCAGGGCTTTCGTCTGCGGACGTATCTTGGGTCCGATATATCCCAATCGGGACTTCACAGGAAGTAGAACAGAGTTTCTGGTAAAGGCGTCCATACGTTCGTACCCATAGGTCATCCTTTGTTATCTCCAACTGAAATTAGATAAAGTGCTGTCATCAATTAGAAATTCGCGAAGAGTTTTGGGTTTAATGATCTACAGCGTTGGTGTTTTATCTGCTCAAAGATTAAATTGAGTCATCGGATAGATTGGCAAGCTAAGCCAAATTCTAAGAAGAGACGAGACAGGGCCAGGGCGTTGGATCTTATAGGACTTCACAGGAAGTCGAACAGAGTTTCTGGTAAAGGCGTCCATACGTCCGTACCCATAGGTCATCCTTTGTTATCTCCAACTGAAATTAGATAAAGTGCTGTCATCAATTAGAAATTCTCGAAGAGTTTTGGTTTTAATGATCTACAGCGTTGGTGTTTTTATCTGCCCAAAGATTAAATTGAGTCATCGGATAGATTGGCAAGCTAAGCCAAATTCTAAGAAGAGACGAGACAGGGCCAGGGCGTTGGATCTTATTTCTGATTACTTAATAGTTACGATAGTCATTGCCACATTGCCATAATGAGGACTCAAGCCTCGCTTCGGTGATGGACCGTGAATTATTCATGGGATCTAATTGGACAATAAACCTAAGATACTAGGAATTGCACTCAACGCTCATTCGGTTGATTTGATTGAAGTGCCCCAATACTTCATTTGACCATCTCAATTAAGATAAAACAACGCTCTACTCTACACTGCACTGCACTAGGCAGAGTGCCCGATCACCCGAATTGAAAATTAAACAAAGTTAAACATTTTATCGAATTCCATTAAATTGATTGACTTGGCTGCGTTGGGGCCCGTCATAGCACTCGAAATTTAGCTTATGCATAAATAATTCAATTCGTGACGCCTTTAATTCTGCTTCCTGCGTAAATACGTTCAATATTGCAACACTTGTGATATTGTAGAGCGTCTTACGTCTTTGGACTTGTTTCCGCATATTTTTTGGCGTCTCTAATCTTTTCTTAACTACTGTGCTATCTATGGGATATTATTTCGTTAAGCAATATGATCAGTAAATACGCAGTTCTCTTTGTCAGTAGAGAAATCTATCAATATTTAACAGGTCTTAACCTCATTTTTATATCAGAATCAGAAATATTGTCTGCCTACATTTTCTTCTCTAGGGAAAATAGAATATGGAATTCTACCGCTGGCATTTACTCCACGAATACACAAAGCTATATGGATGGAAGCTATGCTTTCTCTTGGCAATTTCGTCTTATTTTTTCGCATCATGGTTCCTGCAGCAAATAGCAGATTCCTTCTACATGGCCATGGCCAATGAGGACAGGAATAAGGGAAACGGTAATTCAGTTTTGACGATTACTAGAAAGAAATGCACGTCGACGTCCTTCTTCTCTTAGACCAAAAGAAGAAGACGCTTTCCTTCAGTAACTTTATTAAACGTCACATATTGAAAGTCGAAATTACATTTATTCGAAAGGGTTGAATCAAATGAAGTGTTTCCCTCTTGAGATTTTTTTTCTTGTGTTGAGTGTTTATGGATGGAACTCAAGAAAGTAGTGAGCTACTTAGGTCTAGCATAGCTCACATTGTACTGCATTGGAACCATGGGAAAATCAAAATGATGTGATAATAAAAGTGGAAGAATCTTTGGTGAAATCATAAAAAGAAATGCACTGCTTTATACATTCTACTACCGGATGCCCATGCTTGCTTTCTTAATATTGCTCCTTGGCCTTTTGCTTTCTCCTTACCCTAGCTAAAAGTACTATTCATTGGAATTTATATTGCCAAGAATGACTCCCAATGTGTTGTGTTAGGACGCTAGGAGCACTAGTTCCCATTCAAGGAAGCCATTTAACGAGTTTCCTCTAGAGAGCCCAAATATCTTTTGCTTGGCAACCTCAACCCATATTACACATTCTTCCCAAGGTGAGGATGCAGCAACAACAACAAGGGAATTATTTTGAGTCCTTTGGATCAAAACTTAACCTTACCTTCGATGCAGTGCAATTCAATGATGTGCAATTGCTTTGTTATGTCAAGAATCTATAAGGCAATCCAATTTGTAGCTTCTATTATTTTTAATTCCCACTAATACAAGAATTCATAAACAACACATCTTGTGCTGAAATAAAATGAAGTAATAATTTTTATCTCAGGCGATGTGATTGCCCACATAAGGTTTGGACTATGGACTTACAAAGTCCGCTTTTACCTCATCCTTCATTCTGACAATAATTCCCTTTGGCAGATGAAGGCTATTCATTCAGGTAGTACATAGAACCTGGATTCTACTCTACTGCTACTGCGAAAAGAATATGAATCTTTTCTCTGCCGACTTTCATTTTTCTAATGGACGATCAATAACATAAAAGGTATTTTCTAATGGCAATGCTCAAGTCAAGGGTATGAAGAAAAGAGTAAACAGTTCTGTGTAAGTGCATTATGAAAGTAATTGAGCAGGTGATGTGATCACTGCCCCTGCTATGAACATTGCACTGTACGCGATTAGTCTCCTATGGCGCATTTATTTCTTAATTAAGGATTTTTATCTTCTAAGAAAATTCTATTCAAAAGAATGAATCAACCCAACTGGGCTGAGCTTTCGTTTTTTAGCAGATTGTGCGGTGCTCCCCGCAGAGTACAATTGTGTATGAAGCGGGAGCCTGAGAGAATTAAGACATTATTTTTCATTTGAGGATATGAAAAGAATACTCACCGAAGTTAGGAAGCCAGAGCCAGGAGCTTGGTCAATGCCTAGGAGGAGTCGAACAAAGGTAATCAAGTAGTCCTTGACAAAAGCTTGGTAGAGAAGAGTGTCCAACATTGAGGCAGAGAAAACACTCCCAGCCGCAAATGGAAAGGCGAAACATGTAGGAAATGTGAGACCCACGTTCCTTTTCCCTCTAGACCCAGCAGAAAAAAAACCAAACAACAAAAGGAGAAAGTCTCATCAGTCTGGTTGAACATAAAGCAGTCAGGAAAGCAAGCAAAAGCATTGAATGCACTATACAATACGACAGCCGACAATATGTGATCCAAAACTACGGATATCTAGTCATAACAGCAATGGTTAGATTTATATGTCCATAATATCAGCTTTCACCATTGTCATCATGATCAAATTTCAATATTTTGTTTCTTTAGTATTTTGAAAGCACTACAAATCATGGATGAATTAGATACAGGGAGATGAGAGTGAACAACCATTATGATTTTAACCAGAAATCTACGCCACATGTTCCGATCAGATGAAAAAGTTTACGTTCCCATGTTACGGGAAAGGCGGAGGTGTGCCCGTGCGATGCCCGGGTGTAAATTTTATACGCAAAGTAAACAACTCTGTTTAGGAAAAGCAGTAGAGAAAACAAGCTTACTCAAAATGTACTACTATTGAGTGAGCTATTCAAATCACAGGTCAAAATATGCCATGTTCTTTGTTACTTTATTCGGCCATGCCTCCCTGCAATCAAGTTTCAACTAATCTCTTTAGGGCACCCAAATATAAAAATTGCAGTCCCTGCTGAATAGCTACCTTCAGTGTCAATGGAGAAAGAAGGATCTGAGCTCATGAATGAATAAAAAGTATTCAAATGAGTGTATGCGACGCATTTACACGACCTAGTCTCGTCCTAGTCTAGTGTCTCGTGCCTACCTCACAGATATTGGATTCTATTCCTAACAAGGTAGCCCAATCTCATGCTCGTTCGTGATGACCAGATTCCTTATCAGAAATTTGCAGACAGGATTTTCAAGAAAATTGTCTAGTCCACTCACTGGGCTACCTCGTCCCAGTCCCACTCACGCCTCCGTTTCGTCTCAAGTTTTACGTTTCGGAATCCAACCACCGTATCCGCTTATTTCTAAAGATCTAGTCTGGAGTCTAAAGCATTTGGCATTTGAGACATTCCTTTCCTTCCTTCCTATTTCTTATTCATTTTACACCCGAGCCTAAGGAGATTTTCCAATTGTCTAGTCCACTCACTGGGCTACCTCGTCTCAGTCCCACTCACGCCTCCGTTTCGTCTCAAGTTTTACGTTTCGCAATCCAACCACCGTATCCGCTTATTTCTAAAGAGTCTGGAGTCTGAAGCATTTGGCATTTGAGACATTCCTTTCCTACCTTCCTATTTCTTATTCATTTTACACCCGAGCCTAAGGATAGGATCAACCACAAGAGTTACAGTCACACCTTCGGATCGACTCATCTTCATTGTCAATTCTAATGGAATGCGACTTTAGCTTAGCGTTGGCTTTGGTCATGGCCATTGCGATGCGATTGCAGAGGACTATGGAATCCGTAAGCCTTAGTCTTAGCAGCTTTTACGGGAAAGTGAACATTTGGCATTTGGTGGTAGTACATACCAAAGTAAGAATGGGAAAGGAAGGAAGGAGAAACATTCATATTTAATGGATTCGGAAGTGAAGGTTGTTTTTTATAAAGAGTTGGAAGGAAAGAGAAAGAACTCATCTTAGCTATTCAATCCCACTACACCTTATCACTTACAATTTTTCCTCTTCTTTCTCTTTTTATGTGATATGCTCAGGTGAGAAGGGTAAAAAGTCAATCAATACTGAAAGCACTTCACTCACTCTACCTCTTTTTCCTTTTCTTGAAGCTAATTGGCTTCGGCATATTAGTTTACTTCAGATTCCAAGATATATTTGATCAAGTGATTTAGAAAAATTGCGAAATGTCATTCTTATGTTGAAAACAAAATTTTTGGGCAAAATCTAAGAAAGTAAAGGGGAAAAAAGCATGGTGCTTTAACGTATGGACATTCAGAACACACACGACATACACGCCTACGTAGCTAATGCTAAAAGCTAGATTCAACTATTTTCAGCTTGGCTTCTCAGCTCAGCTGCTAGCATCAACAGTTAATTAAGAGAAAGTTTTGTTGAGCGTGGAGTAATTAGGCTTAACATGACAGCTACATGCTAATCCTTCCACTACGTACGTGTGTTGATTTGAAAACACTGTGGGTATTTATTATAGAATTCTCCGTCCGACCTTTCACTTAAGTCCATAGGATAAAGCTGACTAAATTGTTTTACAAGAGTTTGCTTAGTCACAGTATTCTGCAATGCATATTGCACTGTTGATGCTCGTCCTGCAGAATGCAAAATTAAAACTAGACGAGAAAGTTTGACTCAATCCTTTACTGAAAGTGGAGTTTAATCGTTTTACATTGTTTTTTAAAACACAGTATTCTGTAATGCATATTGCACTGTTGATGCTCGTCCTGCAGAATGCAAAATTAAAACTAGACGAGAAAGTTTGACTCAATCCTTTGCTGAAAGTGGAGTTTAATCGTTTTACATTGTTTTTTAAATAGGTCAAATAATTTTGGTCTCAAAATAGAGTATATCATAAGTGTAATGAATCAGACAAGCAGCATCGCACTGCCCTTACAGTGACTATCAGTAATTGGCTCGTTGCGTAAATACTTTAAAATGACTAATTTGCAAAAATACGTATTGCATGAAAATACGCAATATAATTTTTTGTTTCTTCTACAGCATCGTACTGCCCTTACAGTGACTATCAGTAATTGGCTTGTTGCGTAAATACTTTAAAATGACTAATTTGCAAAAATACGTATTGTATGAAAATACGCGATATAATTTTTTGTTACTTCTTTATGAAAATTTCTTTTTGGAATGTTGTCTGTCTACCCATATCCAGTTTGGGTTCATGGCTACGGCATTATGACCTATTCCATTTTATTTGCATTAACGCTTCTCTATGTACATGTATATGCAAAGTGCGGGGTGTCAAGTCTTGGAGCTCAGAATAGGATGCGATGCATTGCATTGTACCCTTGTCATGTCATGTGTCATGTCGTATACATCAATAATTTTTTGTTTCTTCTTTATGAAAATTTCTTTGGAATGTTGTCTGTCTACCCATATCCAGTTTGGGTTCATGGCTATGGCATTATGACCTATTCCATTTTATTTGCATTAACGCTTCTCCATGTACATGTATATGCAAAGTGCGGGTTGTCAAGTCTTGGAGCTCAGAATAGGATGCGATGCATTGCATTGTACCCTTGTCATGTCATGTGTCATGTCGTATACATCCCTAATGAAATTAATGGGATGTATACAAATATGCTGGTGACTAGGACACTTATCCAGCTCAACGTAGAACCCGCCCAATTCGCTAAGCCTTGTCACTTGCACTATTTACGTTGCAATGCCTTGCAATACATCATTGGATAACCTTCTATTGACTTAATTCTCCACTGAATCAATTTTTTCTAGGTATTTTCATAATGAACTGAAGGAATTTGCCATTAACTCATACATCCCATGAACTTTCACCTGAAGAAATTGATTCTCTTCGTACTCTTTGCCTTGTTCTATTTATTTAGACTTTAGTTTCGTTTAGTTTTCCTGCAAGGTGTGCAATATGAAAATGATCGATCCGACAGATAGTGTCAGTATGTGAAGAATCAACCTAGTGGTTTAGTATTAGTTCTGCGATACTTTTCCCACAACATGTTCCATTTCCCCTGTGGATTTTGTCAGGTTGTCTGCCAGAGAAAAATACTAGGGACATTTTGTACCTGTACTCAAGTCTTCCAAATTCTACTTTCCATTAATCCTCCGCGCCCCACTTACTTATCTATTAGTATCGTACTCTTTGCCTTGTTCTATTTATTTAGACTTTAGTTTCGTTTAGTTTTCCTGCAAGGTGTGCAATATGAAAATGATCGATCCGATAGATAGTGTCAGTATGTGAAGAATCAACCTAGTGGTGGTTTAGTATTAGTTCTGCAATACTTTTCCCACAACCTGTTCCATTTCCCCTGTGGATTTTGTCAGGTTGTCTGTCAGAGAAAAATACCAGGGACATTTTGTACCTGTACTCTAGTCTTCCAAATTCTACTTTCCATTAATCCTCCGCGCCCCACTTACTTATCTATTAGTACATGTCTTAAAAAGGTACAGGGTTCACACGGGGGTAGAAGAAAATCCAGAGGCATTAGCTTTAGCCCTACTTGTAGTTCTTAAGCTCTTTTTACATCCATACTTTGGGATTTAACGATGAGGATGATGGCATTGCGGGAAAAGTGCATTGCATCATTGCCAAATGCCATGCCATGCCTTGATGTGATGTGATGTGATGATGCAACAAAGACCCGAGCTCTTGGCTCTTGGAAACCTGGAAATGGATTTTACTGGTCTTCCAGTCGAAGCTTATGCATAAATTATTAGCACTAACCCAGGGCACCAGCAGCAACAGCCATAGCACAACAAAGCTATAAGCTAAAGCAGTTCTCGAGTTTCCTCTGGAAAGGATGGATTAAACACTCTTTCCGCCCATTCCTTTAATACAATATGCTGGAGAGCGGAACGTGAACGGATTGAAATGAAATGAAAATGATTGAGAGCTTGACATCGGAGGTCGCACACGATTCCAAGGCAAAGGCTATTGTAGTCAGCCCAGTGAATGACATTTAGAGATGAAAGTCCTCTTAAGGTCACTCACGATTAAATTTAGCAGAATTACTTCAACCACAATCAAATTTCTCAAGCACATACAATTAGACTTTGCGTTTGAGCAAGCTTAAGATTATGAATAGAAATGAGCACATGCGCATGCAATAATAGTAATAATTTTGAAATTTTTTCATATTACTACTACAAGACTTACCTTTTCCATACGAGAGAGATGAAGAGCGTAGGCATCATGGGCTCTAAATTGCATGAATCTCATATTACTAGATTGAGAGAGCTCTGTGACGATTTTGATGTGTGGGAAAAATCGAAACATGGCTTGGACGGCCACGATCGTGTTACAGTCCGACAATTGATCCTCCTCAGCAGAATTGGAGAGTTCCTTATTGACGACGACGACGTTGTCTGCTAATGTAATGCCTGCTCGAAGTAAATCATCCAGATTGTCAATCGAACCCAACATCCAGTAAATCATTGGAAAGTGTGAGATTGCATCCAGAAATGAAGGGTCAGGGCGTCGTTCCAGAAGGAGTATAATCGGATTGAGTTTCGATTTGGGTCGAAAGTGAGCTCGGAGTGGAACAATGAAATTGTAAATAGCTGTCGAGGCATAGTCTGCTGATACGATGATTGTACTACTCTGCCAATTGTAGTCATAGGCATGACGATGAACGCAATGCTCACAAGCCTGAAAATTATATGAAACACATCAGGTCTATAGTCCACGGACGGACCACACGTTTCATAAATTATTCAACGAGAATGAAACAAGGGCGAGGTTCCTACACGTACGCACTTTTTCCTGCACGCCGAATGTGTGTATCTGAAATTTTAATCCCTAATTGTTTAGAATGCGAACCTCCTAATTGAATATTTAAGATTGGTGTCTATCAAGGAAAACGTTATATTGTTTCCTTTTGTCTTCTAGTGGTGTAGTATGCATATCTGATCGTATAAAACTTTTAATGATGCACACATTTTCTTTTCTATGAAATAAGAATGAAACTCTGAGCAAATGTAGCAAAAAAATCAGACGTCTACAAAATTTATCGAGTTTCTATAATTGACTCAATAATATCCATTTACAATTTTTGTTCAAATAAGACAACCACAAACACTCGGTATCGTTTGTATTTAAGTAAGGAACGTCCGCATCGATTTCTGTATGTGAAAATAGAGTGCATAAAATAACCCTAGGATTCCGATTCGTTAGTTCATACTCATAGCGGATGTCCTTGGCTACTACTCTTGTCCTTTTGAATACATTAAAGTTTAGGGGTTAGTAAAGGAAGAGTTTATCGAATGGGCGTGTACACGTGTGTGTGTGTGTGAGGTCGGACGGAAGGGGCATAAAATAAGGAAACATTTGTTCGTGATTTGGATTGGACAGGCGGAGACATGAACGTTTCACCTAATTGAAGTTTACGACTTGTAACAACTCTCAAATTGTCGACATTACACTCCTTCCTCTTTAGCCCATTGCAATGGAAGTAGTAGTAGCATTGCGTAGATTTCGTTAGACACGGAATGGGATTTACTCTAATGCAATGAGATGGAAAGCGGCTTAAGCAGACACGTGTCACGGAATATCCGAACCGGGTAAAAATTTGCCTGGCTTTAGTTATAGCTTCATTGCCTCATGTGGCTGACTGCCTATTTGAATTCGTCCTTCGATGCATTTCGCATTTGCTTCGCGATTGCGATTCTCGTGCCTGTCTATTACTCGTATCCGAACATAGGAATTTTTGTACATACGTACAGGATTGGAATGGAATTTGATTACATTTATTTCCCCTGGTGGTGGAAGCAGAAGGATAAATTGAATTAATTGGAAAAGAAAAGGAGAAATGGAATGAATGATCAAACCTGAGCAAGCTGGAGACAACAAAGGGGCTTTTTATCCCTGAGGAGGTAGCAGAGTGTGGGTGTGACTCCAATGAAGGGAGCAGTGGGTGGAAATCCCTTGATAATTTTTGTAGAATTGTCTGAAGGACCCATCCAACCCACTTCATCTTCTGCCTCGTCATCTGATCCCCTCAAGTCTTCATCAGAACAAGTTCGATCCAATAGGTCATCCACTGAAGAATTGAAGGATTCTGGTACCGGGAGAATGCTTGGACGTCTACTATCTGAAAATTAATTACGTTCATGGTATTGAGCAATTTTATTAGTGCAATCAGAATTTTGAACCTTACCTCGTCTCATACACATACTAGGTGGAAGTAATAAATTACTCTCCGTTGGTTTTGCCATTTGATGTAAATGTTTTGTTGCATTTTGTGACCCTTCATCTCCATTACCATTTCCATGTCCATTACCACCGTTACCATTATTCCCTGGACTAGATTTTGGGAGTAAAGGACTTATAGATGAGAATCCTGTCGTACAATTTGACTCGCCATGACCTATACTTCCAGAAGCATTTGGGTTGAGGTCAACCGTCAACGGTTTATGAATGGCAGGAGTCGGAGTCCCGCCAGGATGTTCAGAAACTACTCCAGTTGGAACATTCGCAGAAGGCGTTCCAGCCGCCGCCATATTGTCATCAAAGTCTGAATTCTCTTCCTTTGTAATGCTGAAGTAAAAACAAATGTCAGATTTTTGCATAATGTGTCGAGGGCCTGGGTTGAGCAAAATCGTGTCTTCATAAAATTCAGGAAGTTGGGCAGGGCGGACTCCTGTGAGGGCTACCCCGTATTTACGATGAGCATGGAAAGATGCATAAGTAAAGCTTTTTCCTTCGTACTCTCCAAAAAATCTAGAATCAGCGAGGCGAATATGATAAACCTCATTCCCAGAACAACGCCCGTAGAGTCGATGCCATTCTTCTCGGGATGTTTGACCCTCCCTGCAATTTTTTTGGAATTAGTCTTTTTGTCCATTTATCTAATCATCCAATTAGCATTAATATCAATAGCATTATACCCCTTGACGCTAGCCTTATAAAAATCCCATGAAACTAAACCAGCTGACAAATGAGGTAGAAATTCTCAGGGAATACTTATAAATTATTTTCTTATTTATTCGTTCAGACTTGAGATTGGCAGTCTGACGTCTGGGTCTGGACACTAAGTAGAAGAAAGGAGGAATAGTAAATAGAATTATGGAATTTTCGTGTCACTTTCTTCCTTTTAAAGTAAAGAGTAGAGCGCATCTGGCCCTGCTGTGGCCCTTGACAGAATTCTTGAGAAGGCGGCGGAACAAGAGAGAATAGAAATGGGATGTCTATCTTAATTTCAAAACCAATCTTTCACTTTATTTTCTCTTCTTAGATTCTAGAAAGGTATGCTATACTACACATGATAATAAAATTCATTTATCCCACTGCATTAGATTGCATTCATCATATCCGGCCAATCTTTTTTTGGATTCCTCCTGATCCAATTTAGTGTTGCACACTAATAAGCACTTTCCTTAACTAATTTAATACTAGAATTTATATTTGGACTGACCTTCCCCTTGACGTATGAAGAAGAAGCGTGACGAGGGTTGAGCTTCCAGGAAATAAACAGTTATTTGCCAGAAGGGCATACTTAAACTCATCCTCACAAACAACGTGCTCTGCAAATCTCACATGAAGCTTATTTTCAGGGCGGAAGATTTGGACGTATTGAGCCACATTTGGAGCAAAATCCTTAAAAAGTTTTTAGATCAATTAATTAGTGAGTAAATAAAATACGATATCATATCTGTGTCTCTATAGTTGATAGAATAAGAAATACATGACCTCAAAATACTTTCTCACCTTGACAGCCCATGACCTTAAAATCGTGTGCTCATCTGCCGCCGTTTTATCAGCATAGTTTCTAGCTGCAAGAATAAAACAAGCTTCTGCTTCCCCCATTCGAGCCCGGGTCAAATCCGTGTCTTTTAGGCAGGATCCTAGAGGTCAAGAAAAAATTCGGGAAGGTAAGGATGATATCTTGAAAAAGTTCACCAAATTTCTTACCTTGCAAA
Organism: Thalassaphorura encarpata; assembly: GCA_009869925.1. Classification (NCBI taxonomy): domain Eukaryota; kingdom Metazoa; phylum Arthropoda; class Collembola; order Poduromorpha; family Onychiuridae; genus Thalassaphorura; species Thalassaphorura encarpata. Next base: position 29,992 of record WJEZ01000045.1, read on the forward strand.
TAAATAACTCTCTGAGCCCAAATTGGAACTTGTAAAATCATCCGCATCGTCGTGTCAAGTTCCATGGGTGATAGAAGAACAACATAATAATCCTAAGAAATGAAAAGAAAGAAATGTTAACTGTAATATCTCTAATGATTTCTCAAACTTAAAGACGCCAACTCCCCGAAAGTGGAAAACTCATGTTCGAAATTGCATTAATTAGTTCCAAGAACAACTAGTGAAGATTAAACTCCAAAACAACCTGTGTAAATGCATTACATGCTCTCTACCTGGCTTAAATTTAATCCTGGGGCAAGGTCGACTAACTTTTTGCTGGCAATTTGAACAACCAGCTACATTAAGACTGCACGTGTTTCTAAAAAGTTAATTAATTAAGACATTCCACGGCCAGTTGATGGCAAAATTCTTGAACAAGCATTTACATCTGTAAATAATTTTCCTCAGTAAATAGTTCCATGCAAATTAAGCCTTGCATGCTTCCTGGTGTTATTCGTATGCAGTATATGTCATTATTAAGCGGTCAGAATGATAACTGTTGTAGATCCCAATACCAAATTTATTTCACCTCTTAATCATCAGCCCAAATGACACGCAGGACTGTTATTTCCATAACATAAAACTTAATTTTGATTCAAGAAGAACATAAACTTTATGAGGAGCAGATTCGGGTCACAACTCCTTATTTGTTTCCCTCCAGTTTTAAGTCAGGCTAATGGCAAATGAAGCAATTCATTAAGTTTCCACTCCCATTATTAACGATTCTGCAGAAAGCAATTCTGGCTGGAGCTTGAGCTCCGTGTGTTCTTCTTACCTCAATTGTCCTTGTAAGACAAAAAACATTTTGAGGGTGAAAGCAACCATGGCTAGGCTAGACCAGGGAAACTTGGCCATTAAACAAATGAACTGTGTTTTCCTTACTCAACCTCTTTGATTATCAACTCTTCCTTCCTTACATCTTACATGGATTCTTTTTGTAGTTGGGTTGGGTTGGACAAAAAGGATTAGTTTTAGTTTGTGAATTCATGACATGGTTGGTAGTTAATAGGATCACACGAAATGAGATCACATATACAGAATGAATGACTGACCTCGTTTCTTCAACCAAGCCCAACCTGAAGAAGAAAGTCGTAACTTTGTTCATAAGGATAAAATCCAATGCCTCCTGCCTGGCTGGCTTGGGGGCTTATTTTACTATTGTTTTTATGAATTTTAATCCTTGGAACAAAACTTTATGTAACCTCATCGGGTCTTAAGAGGAGCTGATTTCTAAGACTTAAGTCGTTGAAAGTTTATGAAGACAAAAGAATCCTGAGGCTAAAGTAAAATTAATCCTAGCTAGCATTGATACTCTATTTGATTTGAGGTGTAGTGCAGTCTTTAGTCTTAAATAATCCTTTCCTGCCAATGACGTAGGTTTTGACATGTCTGCATGGCAATGACTCACCTGAAGCATTGGATGAGCATAGAATTCATTGAGGAAGTCCATGATGGTGTCCGCATGAAGTGTTGTACTGCAAACAACCACGTGATGCTCATTATGTGCCCGATGAGAAGAATAATTTCCACCCAATTTCTGACGCTCCATCCAAGTGAAAGCCAATTGCTCAAATTGAGTTGGAAGGACAATCAGTGCAATACAAATCATAGCGACCATAAATAATTGACTCGGCCATATGTCTATGGATAATTTATTCAAATTTTAAGCACATAAATTCCCTAGGAACATATGGAAACTTACCTGGCATAAAATCACCATATCCAACCGTAGAGAAAGTAACAACTACAAAATAAGTGGCTTGGAATAAATTGAGTCTCTTATGTCCTGCCCTTTGAAAATGTTGAATGCCACAAACACTTGTAAAAACGAGGCAAACTAAAGTAGCTGATAAAATAGTTAATTGTTGAGACAGTGCAGATTGACTACGTTGCATGGCTCGATGTAAATCATTAAACATATTTTCCAATGCATATTTTGCCAACCATAAATTCAAAAATACTGGAATAAACATGTGGCGCAAGGGTGGATGGAATACAGTGGCGATGAAAGGAATCGTCGTGACGAGCTCTAAGATAAATTGCCGTGAAAGGAATTGCTGAAAAAGATTTCCCTAAAAATAGAAAAAAAAAGTTTAGTTAATTAATTCTCAGGTAGAATTGCAAGCCTCAGAAGTTTAAATCTAAATTAAAAGAGTCGGACAAAGGGGTTTCTGAGAAAAGCTTAACTTAATAATCAAATTCAGATTTAGATCTGTAGGCAAGTGCATTACGACCAAAATTCAACGATTGAAAATGAAAGGTAGTCAGGCAGTATTCAATTCTTTGAAAACATTAAGTAAAAGCAATCTGATTCGGATTTTCCATTTCCTTTGTGTTCAGCAAACTTGGTTTCCTTCTTAATCAGAAATTCGATCACAAATCTTTCTCAGAGTTTTGACCCAAAATTTAAACCAGATGACGAATGACGTAAATCATGTGGGAGAGATTTAAGTTAAGGTTTCGAGAATGTAACTGAGAGTGTCAAACGTCAATTTTTATTTGAGGCTAGTGTTAAATGGCTAAAATGAAGATCACGTATACATGAACTTACCTTATAGCCTAGATAGGCAAGGAGGATAGTTTCGGATAGACTGATAATAGCGAGGAGGACATGCAGAATCCACATATAGAGAGGTCTTTTGACCCAAAAGATTGCATCCCAATTGATAATGGGATTATCCTGGAATCTCTCTTGAGTCATGTTCAGGGCTATCAAATACTCTGGCTTCTCTGTGCTCGTACACCCATAACTGTCACCAAGAGAAACAAACCACAGGACAAATTAAACTCTCACTCTTCAACTTTCACCAACTCTCAGTCTAGACCTGAGAGTCATAATGTATAGTTCAAACAAACACCTCTACCTTGGCTTAAACCACATTAACGTGACACCCGGGTTTTACACTGTACTCAATTAAACACGCCGCTATTGCTGCGCTTAGGCTAGGCTTATAGAGCGGATTAGGCTTGGCAATGGCTATGAAATCCAGCCTCAAGGCTTGGCGTTCTAATAAACTCAAGTTTGTATAAATATTACAGAAAATTATTTTCTAGCTATGTATGTACCTGTACGAAACTGCCAACAATTCCTAATCAACGTATTTACTCAATTCTTACTTGTCCATTTTCTACGTCTCGGTTACAAAATTCCTCAACAAACATTCTGCAGAAAATTACAAGGACTTTTAGAAAATTCTGTTTGCATTGTGAGGACTGAAAGGGACAACAATGAGTGCGTCATTCAACTGAGTGAGTACTTTTTTTTCTTTGGATTTTTCGGGAGGTGACATGACATTTTTGTTTGATTGAACAATGGGCGTATGACTTTCTAAGCCTTCTACTCCCTCTTGCTTTGTCACCAGTCAGGGGTAATGTAGTGTAAAGGAACTGAAAGGAGTAGCGGAACCGGAACTTTTTTGTTGTGTGAGAAGTACACAAGGATAGGGTGCAAGATTAGAGGTATACAGGAAATGCTTTCACTCTACTTCAATACTTCACAACATCTCATGCACAGAATTCACAATGGATTGAAGTTACATATAGGAGAAAACAGGTACTCAAGAAAGTACAGCATAGCTGCTAAATCTTATACCAGCTTTCACCACGAACTTTCTCCCACAGACGGATGCAAAGTACTTTTTTATATTTAAATTTTAATACTTTCTATTGTAGTATTTTGAAATAACCTGTAGTAGTCTAACGTAAATTCTAATTTCCAATATGCAATTTCATTTAGCATGGAAATTTGGAAACGATTTCTCATTCCTAACATACCAGAAACGAAAAAATGTAGAGGAAAGAACCCCTAGTAAAATGTCAATGACATTTTGAGTTGATGACCATTCCATTCCCATCGTTTGTTCAACTTGTCTGAACATCCACTCTTAGCCTTTGCCCTAGCCTTTAGCCCTGGATGGATGCATACGTTGTCCAAAAAATGCAATTGTCTCGCCTCGGGTAGCACATATAAACTAAACTAAACCCCTGGAGGTAATTCCCTTTAAACCAAAAGTCGTGTCCTGGGCACTACTCTCTGTCACAGCAAGTTGAAATGTGTGACTCCTTAAACACTCCGCATGTACATATATTTATTTGAAGAGACATGTTTGGCTCATTCTAAACGGACACAGGGGAACACTACATTACTGACTCACGCTGAGAAAAAGGACATGGATTGCATTGGGACGAACGACTGCCACAAAATAAATAAATAAGAATGTCAAGGCCTTCTTCCTTTAACCATCCATTCCTAAATGTGTTCTTTTTCCCAAGGAAAACTTATTGTCTTAACCAAAGATTGTCGAAACGTTTTTCGGCTCATTTGAAAATCGCGCTTGCAAATCTGCGTACATAAGACCATCTAAATGGCCTAGGCAAAATAAAGTGGAATCTAAAATTAAAATAGCTGATAAAACTACAATCGGAAGTCGTCTTTTAAAATACATAAGATTCCTGTTCCTTCGTCCTGAACTATAAGATACAGATAGGTCCTTTGAAGTTTGAACTGAAGAAGAAACCGTGGATCGCATGGTACGGTACGCAGTCGTAGGTAATCGCATTAGGAAAACGACAATTGATCTCCGGATGTCATAATGACCCACATTGATGGCCTCTAAGCTTGACAGTTATAGACCATGCCATCCTATTGCATGCCTATTGATTAAATTCTCTTCTTCCAGTTGACAGTCTACATTTTATGTACTTTCCGCCGGCCTTACCTTACCTTGCCTTTCCCTCATCGACGGAAGATATCATTAGCCAGCCCGCAATGGGTAGGGTAAGAGTCAGTTAATAAATTCGCAGCACAAAGTAATTCGATACGGGTATTGGGTGAACGAGCATATAGTCATAGTCTTTGCGAAACATGTATATTAATTAGCCTCTACCAGTACAGGTACATGTACACTAATGAGAAAGATCCATGAATCCTATCTATACTTTTAGTTGTTGTCTATCTGTGGTACATGAAGGGAACAGAAACACAAGTAATTTCCTATAACGATTCAAGTAGTCAGTTATAATCGATGAGGGAATGCATGCATGTTTCAATTACGTTTGCCTGGCCTAACCTGTCTTAATTGATTGCAACATTTATTTTTAGTTATCTCTTTATCCTCATATTTCATGCTCGGCTTCTTCTACATAAATAAATTCCGGTTGCCTCAGCCAGCCAGCCCATTAATTAAGTACATTAATTTCCACCAAAGCGTTAAACGTTCATTTAATTAATGTGTGACCTTCGACCTCTACGATTAGGTAAGGTAATTCATAAAAAATCAATGAATTTCCCATGGCCAATACTCAAAGAATATAATTTTCCATTTCAGCATAAACCTAACGAGCATTGATTGTGGAATTAATTGACTTCCACTTTCGGTTCGTCAGTAATGGAAATTTCCGCCGAAGAACGAACGCTATTTTTTATATTTTCGTTGGAATTTACCCTCAGGTGTGGGAGCATTCTACAGATACAAAGTTTTTAACTTGAAAGAAACAAATTCTTTTTTATGAAATGATGTTTGCCGACTGGAGACGAAATGATTGAGATGATACTGCGTTGGTCTGGTCTGTGGTATCATGTGGTGTGCCTCGTTGTTCTAAAACTTCCTTCCTTAGCTTAATGAATGAAGCCAGTCAAGCCATCAAACTTGGAAGTCAGGGCCAAGCCAGGGTAAGTCAAAGTATGGCATTATATGGTTTCTCTAACACGTTCTTATTTGATGGAAGAAAGTACGTGGAATGGATTCGAGAAACTCATTACTTGCCTCAACGCTTTTCTTTACCTTCTTCCTTTCTCATTCAAATCTTACTTTACTCAATTCTTGTTCCTCTGCTGCCCTTTGAAACTTGAGAAAATAATACAGAGCAGAGCTCAGCTCAACCTTAGCTTGGTTCAACCCAAAGCCAACGGAAGGATGGGAACTAATATTAGCAAAAAATTAAGCTCGACTTTCACTTTCTTATTCTTCACTGTGTTCATCGTTTCTAGCGAGTGAGTTTATAGAAAACTCGGTCAAGATTAATAATGAGGTGTCTTTGATCATTTTAATATTCTGGGCATGTGTTTACACTCACTACGTTTCTTAGTTCCGGAAAACATGGGATAAGTTCTACCTCGATTTATAAGGGCTTGTTAAAACTAGCAACAAAATTTGACTAAGTTACACAAATATAGAACCTCTGCATTTCTAATTAGTATGCTCTTAATTTAAGGAAGAATGCCAAAGTTCAAGTTCTACGATAATACTTACACAGGACATTGAAAAATTAAAATGGTTGGTCTACCTCTAGCTGATAAAATGAATGAAAACAATAAAAAATTTAGCATTTACGAGAAAACTCATTCCCTCGCTCTCCCACCTTTTCAAAAATATAGTCACGGAACAAATACCATGTTTGAATTGTGACCGCACAAAAGGAATTTGCGGAGTGAGTAGTAATTTTAAATATTTAGAACACCCTTGGCAGTTGGCAGTATGCGTCTATTTCTCACTTACACACACGTCGTGTCGACTTTCTCTCTGTCTACATAATTTCACAAAAGCGCAACAGTGCCAGGGAAATCACAGAATAATAGAATACGATATGAGTAGGTATAGGCTGGTCCATTTAAAGAAAAATCTGCCGGAAAGGCGTGATGCAAATTTAATTTTCAATTTAACTAAAGGAAACCCAATAAAGAAAGTGTCGCCTCAGGGCAAGACGTAGCTTTCCCCAAAATAGAAAGAATTATTCTCTTTCGCCCAAGGTTCAGACAAAGTTGACATTTAAAGTCGAGCTGAGATGCGTAATTTTGATATTCGTAGAAGTGCATAGAATATTAAAATCGTGAATCTTGTGACATTCTACGACGATGAAATGCAATGATGATATCTTTTACAAGTTGATTAGAATTAGCTTCGACCCCGAGGTCACGCCCCGAGTTTTGTTTGGCTTGGCAAGCCGAAGGAAAGAAATTCTTTCCTTCGTTCTTTAAAAGAATCAGATAAGGAAATAAAGTCAAGTGAGATCAAACATCACGTTCACGTACCAAGTAGCATAGGTGAGGTTATCGTCCATGGCGACTCGGAACACGTATAGAATGCATGTGACCAACTTGAGAATCATACGAGCTATCCGGACTCGGAGGCTAGAGCGTTGATTCTTGATGAAATAGAGTTGGAGACGTTCTTTCAAAGTATTTTCATTCACATAGTACTGAACACGAACCCTGGAAATAAAAAAAGGAAAAGAACTGACTCATTTATTTTGCATTTCTTCATTTTTCAAATTGTACTTTCCTCCCTTCCTCCAATCTCAATCTAATTCTCAAGGTTCAAGTCCGACTGGAGTAAATAAAAGAAACGTTTGCAAAATAAAGAAAAATCTGCGGGAGAGTTGGACGGCCTCGAAGTTGGCCCATTCATTATTTAAGATTTTCAAGGCTTGCAATGGCGTGGCCGCCTAGCCTGGCCATTGTTTACTCTTTTCTTTTTCTTGTTTCCATACAAGGCCAGTCGTAATTAGTCCTTAAATATTAATAAAGTGAACCAGTATTCCTTAGGCTACAAACGCAAAACCTCGCTTTGGGAAAATTATTGCTGTCCTAATCCGAATTCTCACCCTAGAAGCCAATACACGCAATGCGCTTACACATTGTACCCCAAAGGCATTGGAATTTTAAGTATTTGGAATTTTTTTCACTTTTAGCCACCGCAGGTTTCATGTGATTTTGTATTAACAGAAAAATAGATCAAATTCGAAAATAGGAGAAAACCATTTCATGACAGTTTATTAAGTGAATTTAGCCTTCTATTTACAAGTATTTCAACTATTCATAATTAAACATCCCATGAATCAAGAATTTACAAATTCGAAAATAAGAGAAAACCATTTCATGACAGTTTATTAAGTGAATTTAGCCTTCTATTTACAAGTATTTCAACTATTCATAATTAAACATCCCATGAATCAAGAATTTTGAGTTCGTAGCACGATGTTTGTAATTAGATTTTAAAATATAATATCAAGTAATGTAAGACATGAAATTTATGATTGCCTAGTTTGAAATCTATAATTTACTTGTAAGATGGCCCACGTATGACACTCGGCAAAACAACTGGATTTTTTATAAAGTGTATTGACTAATACAATTATTTAATTTCGAAAGCAAAAGCAACCGAACCTCGGATAACCTGCTGAGCTCCTTACGACTAACGAAAAATTTCTAATGTAAAGTTTTTTCAGAAAACAAGTAATGGATTGCAAATGACAGAAGATTCGTGTCTAACCATTAAAATGGGTTAGAGTTAAATAAAATATTCAATGCAATTGATAATCAGCTTTTGTTTTCTTTCCTTTTTCTTTGCAACCACTTTATGCGGTTTTGGGTTTCTCAGGGCTTTTGAGCACAAACTCAGGTATTCGAATCGAATCATATTGAGACTTTCTCTTCCTTTCTTTTCTTGCATTATGCACGGAATCTAATGTGATTGAGCTTCGTTCTATATTCCGAAGATCTGTAACAATTTGTAAGAGTCTTGAATTTCAGCAGTTAAGGCACGTGCAGGGCGCAGGTATTGCCTGCATTGATATTGACTTAGCCATCATCCCCCATCGAAAAGAAAAGTTGAAAGTATTTTGTTATTTTGTGAACAAAATTGCATTCTACATATATGTAGAAAAATCTCACAAGGGTTAAGCATTAGAATGTATAAGAGTTTTTTTCTTATTGCTTGAAAATTGATCGAAAGAATTCAAACTTGACTTAACTATTAGTTTACATTTTTCATGTAAATTCTTTCAACTTTTTTCATTAATGTTATGATTTTGTTGACATATTTAGTTCTAGTTTCGTGGCAAGATCATAATTTGTAACAAAACATATGCGTTCTTGCTTTCCTTCACTAGAACTACTAATATTTCACAATTCTGGCAATAAATTAACTCGAAATTACAAATAAACATGAAATAGTATATCCTTTCCACCAAATACACAGTCCAAACCGAGAAAATATCATAGATGTTACGGAGTAGAAGCTAATTGTATTACTTCTCTTATGTTCATTAGCATTGTGAGCTTTTTCTCATTAATTGTGGGTGTTTTCCATTTCAGTTTCATAATAAACAACAAAATTTCCTTTCGTTCATTTCGTCTCCATTAATTAAAACCTTTAGGTTGGTGACATTAGTCATTAGTGCTACTTAGTGGGTGAGCCGGAGTCGGATGTGCCATAATACGAGGCAAACAAAACACATAAAATACACCCACAGTTCATTAGTCAGTTCATCCGTCACCTGAGCTACTTTTTGCGTCTTTTCCCAAATAAATTCAGACATCGCACCTGGGAAATCAGGAAGAAAGGAAGGAAGTGGACATGGACATATGTGCATTTATTCATTGCTAATAAATCAAATATTGATTTCGGTCTGAAAGGGCAAACGGGAAATCCATGCATGCATGCATTTTAACTGTATCGTTGTTAATGTCAAAAGTCAAAGGATGAAGATAAAATGAGATCTCGATCTCTATCGCTGTCACAGCCTTTTTTCTTCAATTTACGAGATGAGGATTCAAAGAAGAAATTCCGTGTAGACTAGACGTACATAAGAGTTTTTATGGATGAATACTTCCTTCCTCTTTATTTTTTCCTTGGAATTTAGAAACAAGAAAAGGTTAGTCGTCTGCCCTTAAGTGGAAGTAGGAGGCAAACAGGAAGTTGGCATGTGGAAGAAGAAAGATGATGAGCTTGAGTGCATTTTCTGTTTTGGAGTGGTCGCATGGCGTGAGAATCAGCAATTTCCATCATTCATTACGATTAAACGCTCGGGTGGTCAAAATTAATGATCCTACATCTTTTTTTCCTCCTCCTAAGACTTCTTGTTCACTATTAAAAACCTTACGTTGCGTTGGCGGTTTCCCGTCAGATGAAAGACTACGCCAAGGTATTAAGTCTTGACCCATTTCAAATAAAACTGATCATAAAACCCAAAAGTAGTAAAAAATAAAAGTTTACAACCTGGACGAAAATTCTAAAGTGTAATCAAACCTTGAGACTATTTTTTTAGAATTCTTTATGTTTTCGGCCTTCCTTGCGATTGGGAATTTTTCAATGCCTACTTTTCCACCCGGAAGAACACGAAGAAATCAAATGGGCCTTGCCAAAATCCTAATCCAGCTGAATAGAATGTGGAAGACTCAAAGACGCTTGGCTTCATTTTCCATTCCTACATCTCTGGAATGTTTCTCAAGGGGTTAGCTGTCCCATTGAATTTTTTCCTCTCTCTATCACTCGGGTTCTCCTCGAAATGAAAATTGTTTTTAGGCCTAAAAGCTCTTTGACATCTCTCAAAATCTAGTCAAATCTTGGATGGCTGTTCCACAAAGACCACTCCACCTCTACACCTGTCCGTCCATCTCAACTCGACAAACAAGATGAACATTAGTAATGCACCTGACTAGACTGTTGGACTGATAGTGTCTGAATTTAGAAAAAGTCAGGTAAAGAAAGTGCATGAAGCAAAGTGAAAACCCAACCTTTCACAGGATTCCCGTATCCAAACTTTTCCCTGTAAACACATTTTTACCTGAATGGGATGAAAAGAAAGTTTACATAGTCATCCTGTTATTGTTCTCAAGATTTAACGATCTTGTCCCTACTTTTTCATTCTTTACTCACTTATAGGGAAGGAAGACACAAGTTTTCTTTTGATCATAAAGTCACGCCTCAACTTTTTTTTCCTTCGTTGATCGTGTCACAAATCGAATTTGACTCAAGGAAGCTCAAGCGGCTCATGAATCTAAACATCTACACTGTAATCATATCTCGAAGGAATCTTGCAAATAAAAATAACATAAATATATGATTTTTACGATGCACATTTTGCACGTGTCTCTGCGCACGGAATATAATGTAAAATTCAGGTAGATCTTATCTTGGCACTCAGGATTAAATATTGAAGATGGCTTAGCTCCTTGTTTTTTATGCACTGGCCTTCAAAAGTACAAGGTCGGTCCAGGTCAGGCCTAACCATAATCTTACAACCTGGCAAAGTACATATAGATATTAAAATCCGATGAGGTTCAGCTTTATCCGACTTAAAAATGCATTACAATATCGTTTTATGAGATAACGTATGGAACTAGGTCAAATCCCGTCAGACTTGTCTGTCTATTATGCATGCATGGCATAATCATCCCATCCTGCCCTAGGCCTAACGCAATAACATACAAAAGAAATTTGCGTTCCGACAATACGTCTCATTTTTCTGGAGCAGAGCAGATTTTTCAAGCGGTTAGAAAATCAGCCGCCTGGATAGTCTGTGTTTTGATGGAGAAATCATTTCACTTCATTGCTTGACACCGCCTGCCTGCCTGTATGCATTTATTCATATGTGCTGTGCAATGCCCCAACTCTTTTTTTCTTCTTTCTTTCCACTTCAGGAAAATCTGAGAGAGAGTCAAAGTTTATCGAAGAACCTCAAATTGGATTAGGTGGGAAGGAAACTGGCAAAGCAAGACAAAATGAACTACAGTACATAGACAGGCGTACTGCCAGAAGATATTCCAACTTCCAACCCGAATGACTTTCTTGACTCTCACCGGCATGGCACATCACAAAGATGCAGCAAGAAAGAAAGTCGGTCAAAGAGTAGGAGTTTAGTTTGTTAAAGGAAATGGACTACGTCAAAACAAAACGTTTTATTCTTTGTGGCATGGCGTGGCATGGCATGGCATGGTTCTTGGCTCCGATTAATCTTAGTTGTACCCGGAAAATAAGACGTAGTATTCAGAAGTCTTACAATAAAACTGACTGCATCTTTCTCCCGGATATCAAAATATTTATCTAACTTAAGAAGAACATATTATTAATATGATAGAAAATGCATTAAAAATACATTTGAAGAGAACACGAGGAAAAATTAATCATGCGAGTAAATTGTCCACAAAAATTTAGTTCATAAGTATATCGACATGGACACAAGAAAGTCGCGTTCTACTTGATCATTATAGCTTTTAGATGCGGGCGGGGAGTCCGCCGATACGAGTACCGTAATTGTTCCAGGTAAAAAAATTCTCATAGTTCCTCAATACCTATAATTTTGCAACTCGGAAGGCGTAGCATGGCATAGAAAGGAAAAGAGTTGCTCCTTGCACAATTTTGTGAATCGGATTCTCCAACTTCAAAAGAAAAAGAGGGAGGAAGAAGTCACTCAATAATAATACTCCCCACGACATGACTCCATTGTGCGGGTTACCTCTTAGGAAATCTTTTTTGTGTCGATACATAGCTACCTTTGCTTTCTCCTTCACCCAAATGTGTATAAATTACTCAATAATAGAGCCCTAAACCAATACTTGACTCTACGGGGGTCGTAGTTTTTCTGATGTGAAATATTTATTCATTGAAATCAGTCAAAAACACCCATAACCGTCAATTCGTGGTCTTGTCGGGCATTTTTTAAAATTGTAGGGCTAAGGCCATCAGCTTAAATCGCCTCTGCCTCATCCATAATTCTGATGAAAACACTCAAATTAAATCTGAATGCGGGACGGACAGAACGGATTTTCCCCACAAGTTTATAGAGTATCAGACTTTTTAATATTTCTGGAGAAATTTAGGCTCGGCGAGAACATTGCAATTGTGCCAGTCAATCCAATTCCCATGCAAATTCGATGACCCATCATAAATTTATTATTGGATGAACAACGACAGCGACACGTGCACCTGGAGTCCAGCCGAACCTTCCGATGCATGCGTTTGACCTACTCAAGTCAATAATAATCTTACGTCAATTTACGTACTGCGGTCTAAACCTGAATCTCCAATTGATTCTTAAATCTGATTAGCTTGCGCATATTACGTCAAGACACACGCAAAGAGGAAAAAATCAGAATCCCTAAAATAAACCCAGGAGTGTTTAAAGAGTTGTAATGTGCTCAAGATGATATTTTGCTTAAGCTTCGAGTTATATGGTAAACCGGGAGTTGTGCCGGGTTTGCGGGAAATTTCCGTGTTTGCGAAACATTTCCTGTTGTGTGGCTTCCGCACACGCCAGGAAGTCAGTCGTCATTCCTAGTATTCGAAATGTATTTTGTAGAAAGTTATGTTATGTTTGGAAATGATGTGATTCGTCACCATATTCTATTCATTCCATATTCAAGATGCATTTTCTTGTGAACGAGTCAGTAAACAAGTTTTAAAGCGGCTTCTCTTCTCAGTTAGACGTTAGATGTGCTGAATAGGTTTTACCCAATAGCCAAAAGCTTAATGAGAAATTTTGTAATACTTGCATTCAATATTAATTTCCTACCTGTTGAAACTTATGTTTCAATTAACCCAACTCAGGAACTGAAATGACTATGACGAAATTGCTTGAAGGAAGGAGATTTTGAAAATTGAGTGTTAGAAAATCTCATGCCTAACTTTTATCTCAACTCATCTCTGACATTACTTGAGATCTAAACCCTGACCTTGTTTCTGTTTATTTTTCCCATTTGAGCATAAATTAGCCCACTGGGAAAGCGAAAGCATAGTGGCGAGAAAGAATGAGATCAAGTCAGAAGGCCAAACGGCAACCTTAGTGTATTATGCGTTAACGCACAAAAAAAGGGGAAAAAATGGTTTGTTCAAAAATTTACCCAGATAAGTTAAAATTACATGTCATCAAACTATAAAAAGTTGCGGAAAAATACGGAATTATCGCAAAAATTCCATGAAATTTGAAATTTTGGTGTGTTTATAAAAATTGATCATTTTCTGTGTCATTTGAATTTAACACCATGATTTGCAGGCAGCTGTATGAAAAGAGGAAGAGAGAATTACATGGCCCTTATGCCACTACTCTACTTTATCTTGGTTGGATCAAGATGTTCTCATTTCTAACACGCACGCACACATAGCGTAGTAGTACGTAGTGTGGTGACAATGACAAGGATTGTGTGTGAAGATTGCAATTGAGCCAAGCGGAAGGATTTGGACTTGAGCCGTGTTGGGAGAAAATCAATTCTGTCCACGTTCTCCACAAGTGAATATCTGCCCTGCACTTCTCCTCCGTCCTGTAATTGCTGCCCATCCAAGTAATTAAGGTTTTCATTGTCTCAGAAAACGAAGGGAAGGAAAACTTGAGGAGATTTCTAAGATGAAACTGAAGGTGTGGACACTTAAGCCGAGCTTAGCCTTAATTGGTGTCAATCTTTGAGTTTGAGAGGAAGAAGGGCTTTTAAGTCCGAGTTGACGATAGGATGACGCGTGTCCTGACTAAGATGAAACTGAAGGTGTGGACACTTAAGCCGAGCTTAGCCTTAATTGGTGTCAATCTTTGAGTTTGAGAGGAAGAAGAGCTTTTAAGTCCGAGTTGACGATAGGACGACTCGTGTCGTGTGAAACTTATCCTCCCACAACTTCTTAATCTATCAGATTCATAACTTCCAATAATTTCATTGCGTTGGTTGAGTTGATTATTGAATAGTACGGCTAGACCAAGAGTCGATGGAGAAAGTGACTTTCACCCTGAACTACGACGGGTATAATATTATATTTGTATGCCTGTACTTGTAGATACAATATTCATAAATCTCAAAGGTTAAAGTTCTATCATTCACTTAAATCTACTCACACGCTCAAACGTAGAACGTAAAACGCGACATGGACAAACAACGCTGCAGTTTAAATTTTGCAAGCCTATAATTTATGCAAAGAATAAACGTATCATTTATAAAACGTTCGTATCAAATCAGATATTCAAAAAGTGACATAAAAATATGAACTAGTCGCGCCAGCATGGCAAACAAACTACCATCGCCCGAGTCGAGAATTCAGACAACCTCATCCCAAGGGAGTGGATCGGAAGGTACCTTTACCTTTAACTTGAATAAGACTCTTTCTTTTCTCTACTGTTTGTGTACTTAATGTTCTAGCTCAAAAACACACACGAATCAACCAAACTCGTCTAGACAAGCCCAAATAAGTGGAAAGCAAGCAAAGAAGGGCGACAAAAGTGTGTGTGAAAATACTAGGCCATGTTTTGGTATTCAAAACCGAAATCTTCTCTCAAGTTTCTGCACACACGTTTTCACCTTGTCCTAATGGCAACCTTCATAGGTGTTGTTTCTTGTAAGGAAATAGCGCATGAATTATTAAATGAGCAAGATCCTTTCTCGTGTCAAGACCACCTTAGGCAAATACGGCGAACTTTGATACAAAGTACTATCAAGAACCTAGGCCATCAGTTCATCGTTATCTGAACTCCTGGCATTTAACCCTAAATGATACATACAAATAAGACGAATTTTTGTTAAGGATAACAGAACTTCAACGATTCTTACAGGGTTGTGGTTATTTTCTGAAAAAATGACAAGGGTGAAATGTAGTGAACCTTCAATGTGTTTGACATTTTGACTAGAGTTCAATTTATCCAGTCGCTCGGCTCAAACAAAGCATTTGTATTCGTATGATTGTTTGAGGAAAATTGACAAAGTTATTCAATCGCACAAATTCAATGCATTCGATTCAGTCGGCAGGCAGTCACTCAGAATTCTTCAACTTTCGATTTTCATTTTAATAATGACAAAATTCTTTGTCTTTAGTCTCAATTCCAAGTCTAGTCGATAACTTTCACAAGGTTTGAGAACGGTGACCTTAAGAACTTCTTTCCTAATGTCAAATGTCATAACAAAGCAAAAATTTGTACCTAATATTTCAGTTGTTCGAATCCCCTGCCAAAGCTAAAAGTTTTAATTACTTTCTATTAAAACGAAGCCAGTTCAAGTCTAATCTCGATTTGAGGTTTCCTGACACCCACAAAAGTTTTCTTATATAGAAAGAATTGTGCAACCTTATTAATGATACTCCATTTCGACATGTAGGAAAATCCAACAATTGCAGAATAGAACACCCGCCTTGCCCCGCCAAATTTCCCGGTTTCATTCAAATGACACAACATGAAAGGAAAGCCGAAGAAAAGAACCCTGCTGAGCTTAGTCTGTCCAATCCGCCCGGGTATAAAATATGTTTTATACATTGTGAATTCTGAAGAAAGCAAATTATTATTATTATAGTAAGGCATGCCTTTGCCTTTGCCCTTGCATGTTTAGCAGCAGCACCGAACAATTTACAGAGGCGGGTAATCATAATACTTTTCTCCTATTAATCAAATTTCTTGGCAATGTCGGTAAAATTTCTTCGTATTCTCTTTTGTTGTCCAATATTACATAGGGATCATCAGGTAGTTCTCACTCATCATAGGCAGGCGGGTGAATTACCCACACTTTCACCCTAGCTACATAGTACGTTTCGGTCCTAAATTGTCTAATGTTAGCGACTAAAGCTAATTCTTTACTCGCCCTTTTATCTCTTATGCTCCTCCTGTTCATACATTTCTTGTCATAATATATGTGCCTTCAAAAAAGTAATTTCCTCCGGAACTTGTTCCTGGATGCTAAGTAAGCCAAAAGCCTAGCCTAGCCATTTGCATCAAGATTGCGATTGTGGGTTCCAGAAATTAATTCGATGCTCAACTACTGCCATGTCCCATCCCTTACACGTACCAGACTCATTATCATGTCCCTGTCCGTGTCCCACTGTGCTGTACAGACTAAACTCCTAATTTAATCACCAAATATTAACCGAATCAAGTTAAAGTCATATACTACAAAACTAAGGTTAGAGTCAGGCTAAGAATTGAAACTAGAGATGGTTAATTAGAACTGCTTATGATGTGGTCTGGGTCTGGGCAGTCATACATGAAACCTCAAATTCAAGAAATCAAATTTCTCCATCGTATGCAGACACGTGCTTGGCTTGTTCCTAATGATAATTGTATATACCATGTAGATTCTGGGAACTCATTAAAAATTTCGTATCAGTCACTGGATATGTAAGAATAGAATTCATAGAATATTGAAATATGTCCAAATACTATTTTTCATGGAATTCTTATGTGTTCAATTTGGAAAATAGTGGGTAGGCATTGACATCCGTGCATTTAATTATTATTTATTTCATTTTTGAAATATGAAAAATAACCGATTCATCACAATTCCGAACATGACCTGCTGACTTCTGAAAGCTTCTCTGCCTATCAGTTGAGACTAAGTAAATATTTTTGTAACCATTAATCTTATGTGCCTGCTTGGTCCGGTACAGTATTCTAGTGCCCTACTATTATAATGAATTACATGTATTGTATTTGTTTAGAAAAGTCATAGAAGAAATGAATGTGTTGTTGGTCGGATATATAATCATTTGGGATGCGACGATAAAGAAAGTCAGTTGGACGCACGATTCGTTCAACCAAGGATTTTGGCATTTCGGCGGGGTTCATTCTGGACTGGACGAAGGGAAGGCGGGGAAGAGTCAACATTAAATATTTGCACATGTACGACGCTTTTCTCCCCAATGCTTTGCTTACCCTTCTGTCTAATACCCGCCTTTTACTCCAGACTCCAGAGTTGCAACGAAGGAAAGGTTGAACCCTTTTCTAATCATAAAATATTATTTGCTATTGCTATTGCTGCCACAGTAGGACTGCACGAGTCAATTCTTTCTCACTGCTGCGTAGGGGCAAGTTGTTTATGTGTATATCCAAATTATTCATTTCCTGACTCTCAGTCAGTTACAGTCACAGCTGAGAAAGTGACAATCGAAAAGAAATTTAAGTTAACGATTCATATAATTTCATTGTAGGCCAAGGTCTGTATTATAAAATATTAAACTGGACAGACAATGACAATGTAGGGATAAGTGAATTAATAATAAAATGAGAAATTGTAATGGGATGGAATTTTTAACTTCAACTCAACCTTGAAAGTCTTAAAATTATGTTAGTCACGCAAGGGTTAAAAATGATGGGGCACTGAGCCAATTTTACACGACGTACGAACTCTGTTTCTAAATGAAATTTTAATTTAAAGTGGCATACGTCGTAATTTTAAAATTTAAATGAACGGCTGAGAATAATATTAGAATTTGGCAGAAGACACGGCTTAACCATGAAATTTTTTAAAACTTGGTCTGGATTTATGTCGTACTTTTTTAATTGTCAAGACGGCTCGTGTAAATTGAAAAAAGGTCTGGTAAACCATGTAGACAGACAAATACTTATTCAAATACTGGTAATATTGAAGTAAACGAAGAAATATATCAATAGGAATAATTGTGTAGATACAACTTTGAGAAAACAAAGTAACCTTTGGAGCTCGATGACCCTAAAAGATAACTCATAAATTACACACACAAAGGTATAGAAGAATCATGTGTTTATTCTGCATCTGCATCTCATAAAATTGATTAGATTGAATTTCATCATGGAATTGACCGGCCGGGTTGGCCAAGGAATGGTCTACAATGTGCACGTGGGCTCATTTGTAGTCATTTTCCATTTGAGCTTTCTCCACTTTCTTTTCCTTTACCATGCCCTTCGCATAGGTCCATACCGACCGTAAGAATGGAAGGTAGTTGGTAATATAAAATAATCTTCCTAATTCCTAAGCAAACTTGCTATCATTCAGCATACGTAATGTTGCTTCACCGATAAAAGCCCTTCAATATATCGATTTACGAGCTACGGATCAACCACAACTACTACTACTACAACTCCTGCTCCTAGTGCCCTCCTTCCATCGTTGTGTAGTTTAGTTAGTATTAGAGATAATATCCGTTAGCAAATGGGGAAACTATTTCTTACTACTCCTCCTACTTACCCGGCTAGGTTTTCGGGTTTTTTGCAGGTCATGCCCATACATGTACAACCCTATTGCACTACACTTTGAATTAGAATTAAACTATAGAGAGCCATAAAGTCATTTGAATGACAATAAATTCATTTGCTCTGCCTGGGATTGTGATTCCATATTGGTTCTAGGAATGATTTCGATTGAACTTTCAACCCAGCATAGGCAAATCGTCATCACACCTGGCTCTGGTGAAATTCGTATTTAAATACATGCATCATGAATCAGCCGGCAGGTAAAAAGCCAGACAAACTGAGATACAGACAGATAGGCATAAACCATGTGTTTTTGTGCCAAACACGTTCTCGGCGCCTGCCCTTACTTACTTTGAAATTTGCCGTTAAATGTTCGTTAATTATGCACTGGGTGAATCAATACGAGTCCGAGGTTATTGTCATACCTAATGTGGTTTCAAGGTTTACTAAGCCTGCGATGAACTATTTCAATTGCTGCATTTTTTACACAAAAAAAATATGAAAAATGATTCACTTGGAGAAAGTGAGTTTTTTCAGATATAGACGAAAGACTATGGTGGGGGTGGTTGGTGATGTTCTGTTAGAATGGACTCAACGACCTATTGTCAAACTCTCCAAGTCCAAAAATCATGAAAAATTCATAGACGATGTAATTATCCATTGATTTTGCATTAACTTCTGTCGGTTACGTATGCGTATATATAGCATAGGAATACCTATACCGATGGATGATTTTCGGACTACGTAATCAAGTATAGTGCATAGCTTAGCTTTTTTCCTTGAGCCCATTATGAGCAAATACTACAAACTGTCTTGTCATCTAGTAGGAAAATATAATCTGCGTCGACTCGTCTATTATATTCATAAAGGGTTTCAGAATAATGGAACAGGTCCCCCGCCCCAAAAGACCAGTTAACTATAATTATTATTTCCAAGACCACAATTATTTCCAAGGGGTTTGGGAATGAAAATTGTCCCTCTGCGCTTTCCCTTTGCCTTTTCCTATGAAAATAATTATGGTGTGAGCTTGGATCTCTTAAAAAGCCGATAATCCATGCTATAGCTGCTTGCACATGAATTATAAGTTATTCGTTAAAATACGACCAAGTGTAATTTACTCATCCTACTTTGGATTTTATTGTCAACAATTGCGCAGAAAATTAGCTTTCTACGCAATGATCACGTGCAGCGCAGCGTCTGCGCAATATACACGTGCCACCACAAAATAAAAGTAGGGCGCATGGTCATGCGTGGAAATTTTTCACAATTTTGTAAGTTAGTTGTTGTTTTCGTGAATTTTACATATCATTGCGTGATATGCGAAATGCGACGAGTCCAATTTTCAAAGTTCAATGATAGCACTAGAATTACAAAACGTTGATAAAAATAAATTTCTGTCTGTGGGCGAGAATCGACGATAGACTGAACACCGAAATAGAGGTAGAGGTACTACAATTTCAGTGGTTTTGATTGAACCCCTTTTACTTACAACGTAAATTATAGATCAACCTTTTCACTATACCCTAACTTTTCCACTTGTATTAAAATAAACTTGAAGAAAGGTTGACGAATACAATTCTTGAAATAATATTTTCATTCACGTCAGTCAATAGGTTAGAAAGAAAGAGAGCGAGAGTGACGTCATCAACTCAGATGTCTCATATCGATAGTACAAAACTAATGAGCCAATGCTCAAAATAACTCGACATTTCAGAAAAAAGCAATTAAAAATAGTTACGAATAAAATTTTTCGGATTTGTATGCAGCTGAAACAATGGCGTCATAAATATTTTTTTTCATTCGATAGAAGTTAAATGGAGTAAAATTTCAAAAATCCATGACCATGTTATATGTGTTCGAATATTTTTTGGGCTGTATTTCCATCGACTGGTATTTTAACGAATTTTAACCTTCGTAAAAGGTATGGAGTAATATTACACTTTTGTTTCTGCACCGATGGTCACTGAAATGGTAGGACTAACCCTTCCCACATTTATCGACAGCAAACACTGGGATTATTAATATTTGATTTCCTAATGGAATTTGCGTGTTGTTATTTAATTGCAAAACGTTGCAGCCCCTCCTACTTTGTTCTGAGAACTCTACAAAATTTCCCTCCCCATTCTTTTTCTCGGACTCGATTCGAATTGACCTGCCTGAAGGAATTCGTTTTGGAATCGGATTGAGATGGAGATGTTGAAATGTTAATAGAAATGAGAATGAGATATGCATACTTACCTGGGAATCTGCATCTCCACCTCGTCTAAGCTATCCGTAGGCGTGGGGGGAGCCTTTTCGAATAATCTTCCGGGTGCCAGCGTCAAATGATTACAGGACTTGAGGTGATGCCACTGAAACCGGGACGTTTTCCGTCGACTATGTAGAGTTTTCTGTTGCTCTCTCTCACGACGCCTTTCCTCTTCTCGTCTTTGTAAGTTATGGAGTCGAAAAAAGAACACGTTGGACATATTGTGGGCCCAAAACCCTAGCCTAACTCGGCTTGGTCGGTGGCTCCGCTGCTTTCTTAGTAGTTCACGTAGTAGAACTCCAAACCCCTAACGGAACCAAACCGCCAACCCTTCTTCCACTCCGTCCGCCAAACTCAATAAACTACACCGCCAAGTCCACATTTCACTCCCAGTACACAAGAAAGAAAGGAACCCGATAGACAGACCAGGAGGATATGGATAGAATACCTGTCCACACAGTCTACGACGCTCCTACATCCAAATGCGAACGAATGTGACCGTCTATATATTAAGTAATCGACGATGAAAGCCAAAGCACCCAGCTAGGCTTGATGGCTCTACTCAACTCAATCCAGGAAAAAACAACGCAACCCTTTCTCCTTTCTCATACAAAATGGCAAGGACTGTCGAAAACAAATAATAGAAATTGTACGAACGATAAACTTTGGGTACGTACTCTGCTTGCTCAGTCAGCTGTAGGCTGTAGGTCGGTTGGTCCGCCCTCAGCCAACCGAAACAAAAATTAGTCGACAACTGTCAACGACGTACGAATGATGGGGTTGGGACTGGGACTGCCAATTTTATGATGAACATAGCCTTCAGAATAAAAAGATAATATCAATCACGACTCACGATAGAGCCAGGCAAAACGAACGAAAGAAAGTAACACACTTCACTACTTCTTTGTCTGTAGTATCTGTCGTTTTTTATGGTCACAATTATTATTAATTTGTTCCAAATGTCAAATTAGTGTCACTGCATGCATTGCTTAAGATAATAAGGAAATGAAGAAAGTAAGATTGGTTGGCTGGCTAAGTTTGCTCATCCATCTGAATGTCGACTCAGGTATAAATAAAAGAATCACAATATTTGATGTATGGTTAGGTACGTGAGTACTCCAAGTCCTGGCATACGTATAAATTGAATGAATCTGGCAATCTGGGTGATTCCGTCCTTTCTCCTTCCGCGCTTTCTCCAACTTTCACTTTTCTTTTTTTTAACTAAAGGATTTCTACGTATTATCTGTACAGGATAAATAATAAAAGATTTTTTTCTTGAGATTTTTTTCCAATACTGAAAAAATAGAGGTGAATGACTTGTGTGGAATTTTCTTGGGAATAGCCCAACTATTCTATTCTACTCTACTAACGCAATTTTTCTGATGCATTATTAGTTGTAGGATTTGTTGGTTTTTATGAGAAGTGAGATGACCGGTAGCTTGGGAATTGCTCCTTGGCTAGGTTGAGTGACAGTAGAAGACTGAAAGAGAAGTGAGTACGGAGGTTGGGTTAAAAAAACTGGAGGGAAAGGTGAGACTCTATTCTGTTCTGTGGTGATTCAGAAGTACAGTGAAGAAGAAGAACAACTCCCGGGTAGCTTAGCTTGTACTCCGAGGGTAAAGCCGCTCAGGGAGGACTGCAGTGTACGGATGGATGATTCGGGCAACTCACTCACTCCGTTTTTCAAATGTATGCAAAATAAATCCTGGCTGGTAGTACCAGTACGTTAGCATGACGGTAGCAGGAGCGCAAAACTGGACTACTAATCCTTATTATCACGTGGACGCACAAATTGGACTTGATTTGATACGATATGAGCTATGGTTAATCTGGTCAAATAAAATTCAGATTAACCCTGCGTATGCATATGTTTCTCTAGAACATTTAATAAAAATTGGTAAAGCAATAATATACAACGAAATGGATAAAGAAGACATGGGCATCTGTCGTATGTGTAATTCTAAACCAAGTTTCTCAGAATCAACCCCCAAATTATTCTAATTTGAATCATAAATACTCAAAGAGCTTTGTCACCACTTTTAGTTGGAATTGCTGAGGTGGCCATGGAATTATTACGAAAGGTGCTCATTTCAACACACACTAGCCTGGACGATTATCCAACGACCAAAGTTTCTAAACCTCTAGCGTAGCATTTTCCTAATTTTGGTTTCCAAAGACTCATTTCTGTTTTGATTGAAGGTGAAAGACAGAGCTATAATTTATCAGTTTAATTTGTATGAAACCTACTGTTAACAGTTGAGATAATTACCCCTGACATTTTGTAATGCTGCAATTGACACATTATCAGTAAAGTAATTAACAGTCAATGCCAGCCATTATTTCATAAATTATATTTAAAAATTTTGACCTAAATTTTGCAACTGATGACCATGACCTTCTATATAAATTTCTCCCTGGATATTTCAACATAGATGTTCATTTTTACTTTATACCGTCTGAACAGAAATCTAATCCCATAAGTAAACTTTTCTTGGAGGAAGAAAATGAGTTGGATTATGGATATTACAGCTACGAACGAGACACAATATTTCTTTTGCACGATGGAAAATTCGCCTTTTTTCTACCAGATACGAGAGTCCTTTCCAAAGTTCTCCATATCATATCACCTGGAAAGTGTCAAAAGTTATTTTCTTTTGAAGAGGTGAAGAAAGTAGCAATGATGTGGAAATTCTTTCCCGCGCTGGCTTATCTATATAAATATTGTGCAAAAGGTAGAATCGCCAGACTAGGCTAGGCCAAGCTATGAACAAAATTAGTAGTAAAATTTCAAAAGTTATTTAGTAAGACTGAATTGGTGAAATACACATAGTGACAATGGCTTGGGTTGGGTTCTTAAGTTGTTGAGAAATTTATCCATCCATCCCAATAATTCTTTTATATTGCGGAGAAATGAAACGACAAATGACCTTGGACTCTGACACGACTACTTTGCAGAAACTAAACTGTATGGATTGGGTTCATTTTCCTGAATTTCAGTCTATGATTTATTCATAAGTGGCAGGTTGTGGATTATTCACCAACGAACGCCTTTTCCTTTGATACGTAGAAACGAAACGAAACGAAANCCTTGGACTCTGACACGACTACTTTGCAGAAACTAAACTGTATGGATTGGGTTCATTTTCCTGAATTTCAGTCTATGATTTATTCATAAGTGGCAGGTTGTGGATTATTCACCAACGAACGCCTTTTCCTTTGATACGTAGAAACGAAACGAAACGAAATGAACCAGACCTTGGGCTAGCTTTGACGCGTCTGGCCATGGCCAACTTCTATCGCATCAATCTGTTGTTTCATTTTGTTGTTCTAATACTCGTATTCCTTGTAATTGAAAAATTGGCTCGGTACCTTGGGCTAGCTTTGACGCGTCTGGCCATGGCCAACTTCTATCGCATCAATCTGTTGTTTCATTTTGTTGTTCTAATACTCGTATTACTTGTAATTGAAAAATTGACTCGGTTCAAACACAGCACTCAATTCGCAAATCGTAGTGTTCATGGAAAATTTTAAATTAATAGTAAATGATGACCTTTTGACGTATGAACAGCAAAAAAGTGATTATGACCTATCGGGGTATTATGGTTGAACTTTACATTGGATATCATATAAACCCAGGCCATATGCTACCAGTATCTCCTGAGTGATAAAGTTTTCAGGTGACATTTGTCATTTCGACTGGAAGGCTACTACTTCCTTCCGCTGCTGGGATAAACCGAGTGGGATGTTACACTATTATTGCTGCTATGATATGATAGATCCGGTCCAACCGGACGTGGTTTAGGAGAAAAACCTCCAAACTGTCAATTTAGTTTTTGGACAAACTCTGTGAACTTGAAGAGCATCTTGAATGTCTCTTTAACTCTTGAAAGTTTAGTTGCTTTGATGATGCACCTCACTAACGAAACCATACCACACAAAAGGAGGAACAAATAAAATGTCGCGTCGAGTGTTTTAGTTCAAAACCCCGGGCGAGTGAAACTCATTTGTGAGGTGAATGGAAAAACTCTTGTCGGCTCTCCAGGCGGGCTCCGCACTTATCGTTTGCTCTTTGACATTTATTTTAATGTTTTTGACATTCGCAATTGTTATGGATATTGAAGGACTTCTTGGAATTTAAAATATACGTGTTTCCTTTCCGTTGTCCATTTATGCAAAAAGTTTACTCAAATTTATTACAAAATTATTTTATGTCACGAGCGCGAGCGTCGGACATGATAGACATGTGGGTTTTGCTTTCACCCCTTCTTCAATGTATTACACACCATTTCTATTTTAGTGCAGTCGTTTTGCAATTTCTTTCACTCCATGAGATTATTGCAAAAGCTTGTTTACACAACATGCACTAAGAACTCAAAAAATAGATTCCGGAGAATGTATCACATTTATGTTGACATTTCTTTCTTACAAAAATACGGAAACCAATCACGTGATCAGGATCGCAGAGCTCAATAAGTTTGTTATTATGACTTCATTCTCACTCATGCTATGCTGAAGTAGGAAGCTTATAAAAATAACAAAATCTGTGCCAAGGTCTTACATGGTTTAAAATAGCTTAAAATAGGAGCATTAGAATATATGCTATGCTATGGCTTCATCATAGGTAAAAGTTTTCTTTCTCTATAATTTCTAATGTAAATGTTATTAGGTTTTTGAGCTTTTTGAAATCACTTTTGCCTGTAGCTTGATTCCGTGTAGTAGTCATAAGTGCGATGATGGGGATAACGATTTTCCAATGCATCATAAATCTGACTGTTCTCTGAAAAATACTCGAAGTAATGTGTGTAATCTAGGAACCCCTAATTCCCATTGAACTGAGCAGGAAACTCGTGATTAAGTTGAAGTACCCAGCATGAGTCCATGCTCAAGTGAAGAGCAGTAATATCACAAATCTCAAGTATCAATCTTTGGATTCGGTGAAAGCAAATGGCAGCAGGAAATTACATTAGGTACATGACATACTTAACGTCAATATTTTATCGGCGCCTCGTATATTTTGACAGTCTAATGTCAGACGAATGAATTTTAGTTTAGTTTTCAATCGCTTCAGCTTTCTAAAAAAACTGGACAAAATTCACAGTAATATATTTTATTACCATTGTTGTTAACAGAATTTCTTACGTCTTACTTTCTGCTTAGAAAAAGACAAAGGAATGAAACTTATTTTGAAGAAATGTTTTCAATTTCCGCTTGTCACTTGTCACTGTCAATAGAATCGGAAGTACAAAATGAAACGTTGAGTTCTTTGAATAAATTAAATGTCCGTCGTGTCCATCAAATGTGCATTCAGAAAGAAAATATTAAATTTATTTAGTTTTCATGAAATTTGTGGAAAGAAGGAAGTTAAAGATAAAGTTTGGAGGACAGTATGGATTACGTCGTTGTTTACAACTGAAAACATTTCATGGCGTGTTAGAATATTTTAAACACAAATCAACTCAAACCAAGAAGACTCGAGATTTTTTAATCCCACTCTAAATGCATTATGTGGTCAATGCTAAATTTTCCAAATGATCAAACATTTCCATTTTCAGACACAAATGGTCGAAACAACAAAACAAACTTCAAATTCAATCAATCCCAATTTAAATTCCTTTCATGTCATGCTGACTTGGAATTAAAAACGGCCCATTTCGATTGTGGTTGGTTAACCAAATTTTTTTTGTGAATTTGTCTGCGGCAGTGAACAGATTTTACATTAAGGATATTTCCTAGCTGAAAATCTTATCTACACACCTGAGTTTTGCATTCGATCACATGAATGAATCATTTTCATTAAAGCAATTAAGTTGAATGAGGTGAATTAGAAAACATCAGAGAAGCTTCGATTTTCTTTCGTGGTTCTTGTCATCTCGTGGTGCGTGGAATTTCAGATTGATGTTAGTATTATGGCAATTCCAAGGAAGTAGGTCGCAGATTTTTATGACGTGTGCTTGATCAAAATCTAACGAATGCACCAGGATAAAAATTGGAGGGCTCTCCTCTTAATTCTATTTTAATGATGCCCTGTGACATTACAAGAGGCCGAGGGCCAATAAATCAGTGGAGTGGAGTGGCCATTAAAATTTTTATTCTGTTTGCTTTACTTGAAATGATTGGAGTGATATCTCATGCATCTTCAATCTTAGTCATAAACTATTTTCAGAATCCTTACCAGAATTTTTGCATTAAACAGCAAATATTAATTCATTTAAGTCAAATCTGGTACAATTTGTGATTTGTGAAATGTTATGTGTATGTGCAGCATGAGTAAACGAAGATGAGTAATTGAACTTCTCTCGAGGAATTGATAAATCTGTCAAATTATTTAATCCACTCTAACCCTGCGTAATAATAATTCGATTTGTTTTTCCGGATCTATTGACATGCTGCATTCTACACATGCTTCGAGGCTTGACCAACAATTATTCTGATTTGTTTGTTCATATCCGAGTTGACAATCCTTGCGGCCTGCCATTTCTTTCACATCATTTGAATTGGTTGAATATTTTAATCATCAAATCATCCTGCATCAAAAATTCTACTTGAATTGGTGTCGTTAGGAATCAGATTCACTTTTATGTTCTGTAGCCAAGTAAAATGCAATTTGTCTGACTGAACTATGCAACTCGGCATTCACACCACAGCGCAGACTGAATATCCACTAATACAAATCTGTTGTGGTTGTAATGCCTCCCATTAATTTCAATTGAAGGCCTTGGCTGGCTGCCTTGAACTACTTATAGTACAAAAATATTTCTAACAATAAGAACAAGAAAGCATAAAAGGATTCATACACCTGAAGCGACAAAGGGTTAAGAAGAAAGATTAATCGGCTCTCAGTTTCGGATAGTAAACTTCTGTATCTATTCACTCCATTTACTTACAAAATCGGTCTTTTTTGCAAACCACAATGTCGATATTTTTTACCGTCGTTCTAAGGTTAGAAGAGAAATATGTGCGTGTAAAAGTGAAGAATATAAAATTTTATACGACACGTGTTATGGTTCTAATCAGATGAGAGAAAAAAGTCAGTGTTTGTTAATCATGCCTGAATAAAACATTTCATCGAAGCGTCATCATCATTTGTTATTTTCTAAGGCAGCAAACACATTTGCCTTGCCTTGGGTGCTAGTACTCTAGTACAATAAAAATTTACATGGAACGTATTCCCATTCAGAAAGCATTAAGGGTTGTTAGAGCTCTTATCAAGATGTTAGATTGAATTGATGAATTGGCCCAAGGCATGAAATGTCATGGTTAACGCTTTCCGGTTTCGACAGTTGAACCGTGTTTGCCTGCAGCGAAATTTCGGCACCTCTTCCCATGCTCAAGAAAAATGAATACGAGTAATTTTCTCAAATTATTTTGAGTAATTTGTTCCATTAAGGTAGAATTAAAAACCGATTTGACATAGTCTTGATATCTTAAAAAGGAATTAACCTTGATTTATTTCTGTCAGGAGGTTTTGTATCTACAAAAATTAGAAATGGGATAATAAAAAATCGTTAGTTAAAATAGGAAATGAGGCAAAATGACCATTCTATTGGACATCTTTTAAAATGAGTTGATTTAATAATATTGTATATCGTTATGATACGTCCGTCCGTTGATCATTCTAGTCATGGATGCAAATGAGCGTCCTCGTCCACCTCCAAATCCTTTATTTCCATGACTCGTACTGCTGCTACGACCATTTCTACCACTGCTACTTGCAACTGGGACATCTTGTCCATAAGATCCCCCTCCTCCAGCAGTAGCCGGATGATAAACAACATCAGCCTTATATCCATTTTTATCTGCCGTATAAGTGACAACTTGAAGACGACCATCTGGAAGTCTGACTCGATATTGTCCACTCGTCACATGACCATTCCTTTCCTCTTCGTGTCCAAACTCGTTACCATTTTTCCCATCTTGAACCCCGTATTCAAACTTGTAATTTGGAGATGCCTATTGGAAACAAAGCACGCAAAGAAAAAGCAATAAAGGTAAATAAAACATGAGTTCAAGTTGAAGTTTTGTAGTAGTTTGGCTGAGGGAGTAGTAGGTTAGTAGAAAATAGGAAAGTTGGTTTTCCCTTCCATTTTATAAAATATTCATCATCATCATCCTCAACTTTTATTTCAAAGACGATTAGATTGTCAAAACAATAATAGTTATCTGATTCCGACAGAGGTGTAGAATTGAGACAATGCACAAGGACGACCCATTGAGGGAAAGTTCAGGGGCAGCAAAATACAGGCACAGACAGACAGACAATGAGACAGGACATGCGACAGAGGCAAGTTGATTATGTTAAATATTAATGAACCATCTGGTGTTTCTCGTAACTGCCCAACCAATTTGGAAACTAACATAAGTCGTATACAAGGTCACACCATACTTGTAACAAGCGAGCAATATTTAGTTTAATTATATTAATAAAATTCCCAAGAA
Organism: Thalassaphorura encarpata; assembly: GCA_009869925.1. Classification (NCBI taxonomy): domain Eukaryota; kingdom Metazoa; phylum Arthropoda; class Collembola; order Poduromorpha; family Onychiuridae; genus Thalassaphorura; species Thalassaphorura encarpata. The sequence continues at coordinate 59,402 of WJEZ01000045.1, forward strand.
CAAAAATTTAACCCAGAAAGACGACATAAATCAGACAAGGCACTGCACTGGCAAGGCTGACCAATTTCTTAAAAGTATTTGAATTAAATTAACCAGTGGCTAGAAACCCCATGGTCCTATTTTACAAAGCAAGTTTTTGATCAATTTGATTGAGGGTGTTTTTGTTTGAGCCTCTTTCCTCACGTCATGGACACAACCACATTCGTGGAAGCGAAGCACTCCACAAAATGAAAATTTGGTTTTGTTTGATACTTTCGCTTGACTCGGATAGAATCAGAATTAGTTCATTTTCTATTCGCAATACTGTGGCTTTTGTCCTCTGCCCAAGATAGGAAAGGAAAGAAAATTAAGGACTGAAAGAAAAGTGCTGGGCTTGGTTTTGGTTTGCTGACTGCGTCTAGCCCAGCCGCGAGAATGAGAAAATGAAGACACGAATGAAATGAAAGTGAGTGAATGGTTGAATTCATCATGTTCTGATTAAAGATAAGTCAGCTTTTTTATGTCTTGGCTTGGCAGAATCGTCAAATGTGAAATGTGAAATGTTCAACTCAAGCAAGGCAGACGAGGCTATTCACTTACATATGATGAAGACCCATCTCCATCAGATCCATAAGAGTCAAAGGAATTGGAACCACCTGGAGTCCGTACGGTTCTTCTCAACGGAATATTGGCTGTAGATTGGACGGCTGGGTCATAATTGGCCAAACCGTGGGTTGACGAGATGAATTGAAAGGAATTTGTGATGAGAACGAGCCCCAAGTACAACACGTAATGACCAATCTGTGAATTAGCCAGCAAAAATAAAAAAAACTAACATTTCTCTATTTTATTTCGTGCAAATTCAAATGATTATGAATCTTAAATCAATTAGTTTTCCCTTCTGACATTTTTGGAGAAGGTTCGTTCCCCTTGGATGGTTTTCGATTAGTTTTTGAAGGGGGTACAAAAGTTTTCCTTGTTTTTAGAGGTCCTTGTGGACGTCCTCCAAAATAAACATTACTCGGACTAACATCTAAAGGAACAAAACCTTGTGTAGAAGGAGAATGAATTGGCAATTCCTTATGAGAAAATTCATGAGCCTTTGGTCTAGGAACTTCTCCTTCTCCTCCATAATCCCAAGGGACATGGTCACTAGCAGCGGATTCTTCAGCTACCTTTCGATGAGCTTCACGCAATGCTTCAACTTCTTTAATTCTTTTGGCTCTCCTTCCTTTTCTCCTTTTTCGACGAATCTTCCGTTTACTCACTTTAACTTCTGTCCGATGATCCCCAAATGCCCAAATCTCTTGGCAAAAATCACAACGATATTCTCGAAAAGCAAGACAAGCTGGGATTCCAATGATAGGGCACCCAAGAAAACAACAAATGCTGATTGGGGACCAATGTGCCTCGAATTCTCCGGCGTGACATCGTGGACAGTCCAACGGAAAGTCTGGAATGAGTTCTGGACATTTATCCTCAGGAGTGAAAATATTCTTGATTATTTCCCAACAACTCAATGGTTCTCGTGTACTTCTTCTCCTTCTTGATTTTCGTCTACTACTATGCCTGCTACGGTGGCGATGTTGAGTACTCCAAGTGAAATACTGAGATGCTTCATCATCGCTCGGGGAAGAAGGCAGATAGCTGTAAGCAGCTTCAGTCAGATAAGCGAAATTATCTTCACTACTTGGTACCACTTGTAGTCGCTTACTTTCAACAGTCTTTGATCGAAGTCTTTTCCCAAAGAATGGTACATGCCTTTTTGATTGATTTGCTTTAATGTTTCTTGGAGGTAACAGTTGTTTGATCTTCTTTGAAGTATTTTTCTGATGTTGACGATTTTTTCCAGCAGCACCAGTTGCTCCTTGACCCTTTTTTGGTGTTGAAGCTGAGTCTGAGTGAGAATCCTTAGCATCTCCTTTCTTGGGTCCAAGGAGTACGGTCACACCAGAGGCTTGAGCAGCTGGAGCAGGAACAGCTATCGAAGATTGCTCTTTCTTTGCTGGCGTGGCTTCAGCAGGATCAGGAGCATCAGTCGTCTTCGGTCCTGGTCCACGATCTACATGGGCGATTCCTGCAAGTTTCTTCGTGGGGCTTGGTTTATTTCCTACGTGGGAACTTGGTGGTACTTGTGCCATTCCTGGCTTGGGACTAAGAGTTTCGTCTGCCATTTTAGCTAAGTTCTAGAATCAGAACTCAGAGTGTCACGGCCAAAATATCATAAGCCCTTAAAACTCGCCTCAAATTAAAATCAAAAATGTCCAATGAATTAAGATGTGTTTGTAAGGACTGATGTCGTGATAGCAATAGAAGAATACTAGTATTCACAAGAATTTGCAATTAAGGATTCTCAAAATGAATTGAATAATTTCTCACCAAATTCCTGGTCATGATTCCGCCACCTGAATTCGAAGTATTCCTCAATTCACTAACACTACTTGGGACTAAGAGTTTCGTCTGCCATTTTAGCTAAGTTCTAGAATCAGAACTCAGAGTGTCACGGCCAAAATATCATAAGCCCTTAAAACTCGCCTCAAATTAAAATCGGAAATTTCCAATGAAGACGATATGTTTGGAGTTTGTGATGTCGTGATAGCAATTGAAGAATACCAGTATTCACAAAAACCTGCAATTAAGGAATCTCAAAATGAATTGAATAATTTCTCACCAAATTCCTGGTCATGATTGGCATTGGCATCCACCTGAATTCGAAGTATTCCTCAATTCACTAACACTCTAATTAAAATTTCGACTAATTTTTTTGACTAGTTTTTCCTTGAATTTTAATGAAAATAAAATTTTCAAAATGTTGTTTCCCTTCTCTTTTCAGGCCAGCTGTACAATTTTACATGTTTTTATGCGGCTGCTAGTTTTAGTTTTATACTTTTCTTATTTAATATTGCCTGCCTGCCACAAAATCTGAATAACAAAAGAATGACAATCTTTTCTTAATTCTCGTTCCTATTTATTGGAAATAATTTTTGAGCATACCGTATGCCCACCTGACATGCCCACCATGAACGTTGTTACATCTTTTGTAATTTAATTATTACCCTATACATAGTTGACCGAATTAAGTTTACTTCCCGAGTCTGGTGAGCACAATAGACGTAATCTGTTAGAGTTTGATAAGATTATGTTATAATTTCAATTTAAATCAGCCCAAGATTATCACAATTCATCAAACGCTGTGATTGAATTAGGGTCGATCACTCCAGGGAGAAAGTAAAAGGCGAGGAATGAAGCACCTGCTGTGCTCAGATACACAGTGAACAAGATCGTGCAA
>WJEZ01000046.1:0-61663 GCA_009869925.1 Thalassaphorura encarpata
GGGGGGGGGGGGTTTAATGGTTAAATATATCTTACTCTTGCAATGGACTTGACCCATAATAGCCAAAAGTCCAACAGCAATAACCCCAAATGTAACTATGGAATTCATTCTTCTGATTCCAGAAATTACCTATAGGTAAAATATCCTAATATTACTGTTTTAAAGACATTTTTTGAGTATACATGAAGTAATTACCAAATTAGCGAATGTTGCATGAAAACGGTTGACGACTTCTTCTATATTCTTCACTGTTTGTTTTTCTTCAAAATTTGGAGTTTCGTTAAAGCGAATGAAATAGCGAAATCAAGAACAGAATCTTACTCTTTTATAATTTAGCAGTTCTAGATTAGTGGAGCATATAAACAATGTGTGTTTTGTTATACGTGTACGTGTGTTCAGGGTAATTGATTGACATGATTTATTCATTCCATTGTGATAGCATCTGAGCTTCAAGCCTTACTTATTTACTACGCTAATTGAGACTAGGGTAAATTCTTTTTGTTTCAGGATAATTCCTCTTATAAAAGTAAAAACGACGAATTCGTAACATGAGGTGCCACGTTGGATGAATTTCTTGAATATGACTGAACATGAAAACTTTATAGAATTTAACTTGAGATAGGCTGAAGTCCTCATTTAGAATATGGACGGAATTTGCACTCCTTAAAACACAAAAACATTAGTCGTCTAACCCCGTTATCAGATACCCGCCCTTGTTAGAGGTCAAAAGTTGAACTTCCATAGTACTGGTTCCATAGTATATCGCTTAGGGTAATTATTGACATCTTTGGGCTCGACAGCGTATAAATTGACACATTTTTCAGATTCTAAATACAAAAATCTGAATTCATGTGCCCAAATTTATGGTAGATAGAAATTGGTGTGTTTCATAGATATCGATCATCCTAAGAATAATTCTGAAAACTTTGAGCTATCCATTATGAAAATCGGTCTGGTAGACTCCGATGAGTAATTGGGACACGCACACCTTGACAAACACGGTTTGGATTTTATCATAAAATATTTTAATCGAATAAATTTTGCTCTTAACACATTTTACCTTGGCATCCTCAGTAAGAACAATGAATGCATTCGACTCTTTATAAGATTTTTCAATGCAATTATTTATTCAGATCGAGAAGAACATAAAAATATTTAAAATACTACCTGCTTGACAAATTTCTAAATAAATTTCAACTATTTGCCAAAAATTGGCAGTACATTTTGCACAGACTTGCAACCGGAAGCTTAACTGTAAGAAATGAAGACTGGCAAAAAAGGAATCGAATATTAAAATTTAGGATGAAATTATTATGTAGGAATGCAACAATAGGATACTCTAGGAAAATACGTCAAATTTCATACAAAGCTCTACTTGAGAAATCCAAATTAACTACTAACGATGTTATAATCCATTTGGTTTATTTATTATGCCATTAACTGCCCGACGGATTTTTGCATTCAGTACAGCAACGCATTTTTACCATCATTCCAGTTCCTTTGCCACAATCAGAGGATGCCACAAGACGAGGCTTATCCTTTGCACATTTTGACCCCCTTCGTACGCAATCAGTCAAAACACAAGTCCGCATGTTGCAATCTTCAACATTCGGAGATTTTTTTATTAACATTGTTCAATTTAATTCAATAGTTGAATATCTTACTCTTGCAATCAACTTGACCCATAATGGCCAAACGCCCAAAGACAAGAACTCCAAATGCAACCATGGAATTCGCGCTTCAGGTTCCGGTAATTATCTTGGGCGAATAAAATATTCTAATATTACGATTCAGAGATTTATGTAGATTTAGAATATGTATGAAATAATTACCAAATTAGACTTGAATTTTTCAAAAGTGTTTCTTTCTAACAAATGAAAGGCGTGAAGAGTAAATCTTCTTTTATAAATTAGTTTTTATAATTAAGTGGAGCATCTGAACAATGTTTGTTTTGTTTTTCTTATTCAGACTGAATGATTGACACATAATTTATTCTTGTGTGATTGTTATCACCACGTGTAAAAGTTAAACATTCGCTGAGGTTGTAACAGGAAATACCTGGTTGATTGCAATCTTTATAAAATTCATTTGGCATGATTAATAAAAAATACAAATACAATGAACAAGATAAGATTTTATAATGCGATTATTTATTCAGATCAAGTTGGTACACGAAGAACAGAAAAAGTTGGAATTACTTAAAACTTCTAAAGAAATCTAGACTATTTGCCAAAAATTGGCAGTACATTTTGCATAGATTTGCAACAAAATACGTTTTGCTACTGCCATTAAAACACAGCAATTGATTTTTTTTTAAATAAAGAAACCAAAAGTTCATATGTAGGTTCAGTTATTGTAGTTTTAGCCTAGGAGCCCAGCCAAGCCACCCAGTAAGCCACCACCACCATTGCCACCACCACCACCGCCCAACAATGGAAGTCCACCACCGCCTGTTCCTGTTCCACCAAGAAGTGATAAAAGTCCGCCTAAAAGTCCAACGACTGAATTCAGCACAACGTTCAAAACCTGGATAACCGAATTCACTAATCCTTGAAGTGGGCCCTGAAATTAACACAATAAAAATATTTAATAAATTAAGTATGGGATGAAAAATAAAAAAATTCTTAATCATTTACAGTCAAGTGTTGTTGAAGTAAAGTCAGGATCTGGGAGATGGGCAACTGTGCCAGCAATGGATTTTGTGTAAGGAGAGTTTGAAGAACTCCATTTAAATTTCCAGAATTCAGTTGAGCCAACAATTGATTGATGACCGCTGCTTGTCCATTGTTGGTAGTTTGACTCAAAAGATTAAGTAGTCCTGTTCTAATGGCCTGGATTAAAGCACCAAGGTTCCCAACTGTTGTACTCAATAATTGTTGGACTTGAGTCAGATTTGTGTTGATAAATCCCGTCAAAGTTGTAATAGCACCTTGTAACAATTGCCTTGTGACAACACTCAAACCATTTCCAGCTGCACCGAGCTGCACATTCATAAATTGATACAGATTTTTATATAATAAATAAAATTAATGACTACGATTCTTACACTTGTACTTAGGTTGCTCAGAAATGCTAAAAGTGTTCCAGTTTCATTCAACCCTAATTGCAAGGCTTGGGATAGGGCAGTTTGAACCAGAGCAACAATTGGTCCAGTCGTATTTGTCTAGAGAATTTAAAGAAATCCCGTAAAGATTTTGGAAGTTACTAGAATTTTTTTTTTAAATTTACCAATGTTCCAATTAGAGTTCCGATAGCCTGTTGTACTTGGGGCGTGATTTGACTCAAGCTCAACAATTGATTTAGCACCGCTGTGACATTCAACGCGCCAACGCCAAGAGCCCCTGCCCCAGGGGCTTGTCTTCGAAATCTCGGATTTGCTTCAACCTCTGGGCACAAAACCTAAGCATAGGCAATTGTCAACAATTCAATTCTAGGTTTGAAAGTGTTGTGAAAGTTCTTACAGTAGCAGCCAAGATGAAAAACGAAGCCAAGATGACAACAAAACGAATACGATCCATATTGAGCAGATTTTGCTAAGTTATGTAGGGCAAGGAAGATGAAATGAATTAAGAGATTTAATGTCTCAGATATGAAAACGAAGAAAGTATGAATTAAACTGAAGAAACTATCCGGCCTTTTATACTCATTTTTCTCATGGCAGAATGACCCAAACCAACGCATTTTGATTTGACCGTGTGTGTGCGTCATTTTCCCGGACCAGATTTATGCCAGTTTATGCATAAATCAAAATAATTTAAAATCGAATTGCTCGCATTCCAAAAACAAATTCTAAACTCTTCTACATGCCTGAGTACTACGCTTGAGATTTAATTAAAACTATTTACGTACAAAAATTCTTTTTGTTCATTGCCTTGCATAAATCAAGTTCCGTTTGTAACACAAGAGCAAGAAAAATAAATATACCTGGATAACCAAAGTGCATTGAACCAAAGTATGAGACGGAGGGGTGAAAAATTTGCTAAATTCTCACGTACTACTTGTAAATTCTGACGCTAGCTTAAGGGTCAATCAAAATTTCTATCTCCAATTAATTTAACCATGCGAGATAAAATGACGTTGATTCCTAATTCAATTGGAATTTAATGACGTTCGTTATATTTAAAGTTAAATTAAAATTATTTGTTCATTCTAGATTTCATCCAGATCTGAAGAATTTAAATCGGTAGATCCGCATTCCACCTTAGTCAAAAATAAAAATTCAACTCACAACTCCATCCAAATTCATTTGACAAAAAAGAAGTCCAAATTTTATTATTCATTGAATTAAGCCATATGGGAAAATAGTTTATAACATTTCAATTCCACGTCGAGTCAAGGGAAAAGCAATTAATTAAATATACGTGTTTTTTTCACCTTCTTTTTCTTTGAATGAATGATCCGGATCAAATCGACAACTTTTTTTTCTTACAATCTTACAAATTTTTAGATTTTGAATTTTGTTTTTCTTCTTCTCCATTTCCCATTCTCATTAACAAGAATTTTTTCATGAACACCAATTGTATGGTATTAAATTTTTTAGTACAGCTCATCGTTCCTTCGTTAACAAAGTGCCCTTCGTAACATTTGACTCAAAAAACAAAAAAACAAATGCTCAAGACAACTCCTTAGGTTTCCAGCTTTCTTTGCATTTCAAAATCTTTTTCCTTGTAAGCCTTTTGTATCACAGATCATTTTCAGCCTTCCTTGACCCTAAAATTGAAGGGAGGGTTTACAAAATATTCAAGATTTAAACAAATCTACTAAGGAGGAGGATGACTGATCATTAGGTTTATGAGCTAACACGTCTAATGTATGGAAATATAATTTTTAAAGCTCAGGAGTTTGAACAATAAATTTGTGCAGAAGACTCATATGGAACTTTTCACTTTTAAGTGATGGGAAATGGCCAAGCACAAGTAAGCACATGCCAAAAAAAGCCAGTCACAAAAAAGTTTAGCACAGGAAAATAGATTTCACAGGGATTTTAATTGATTCAACTTGAACAACGCTCGTAGACTGGAACCAAGCAATTAGCACCTCCTCAAATCAATCACGCAGCAAAACAAAGCAACTTAACCCATACAAGGCACAAACAATCAGAAATTCAAACATTTCTTTTCAACACAAGAAAAAAAGATCAAGATAAAAAAAAGAAGTTACAATTCAACTTGATCATCTCATTTTGATACAAATACTATTCGATATCCACTGATCAATTTTATATACATTTCCACATTCCAAATTATACGTGTCAAAGCTCAAGTACAAATGTCACTGCAGCTGAGTTTACTCATTATGCTTGTCTTTCTAATTTTATTCAGAATTAAATCCTCAGATGAAATGCAAGAAATATATTGAACCCTGAAAAAAGCAATAGCAAGCATCGCAGATTTACACACTTAAAATTATGTTAAGCAAAAAACCATCTACAAATTTTCTCAAAATAGTGGCTGCTAGAAACGGCAAATAAAAGTCACGCGGTGAATACGGACTAAATCTAGAAATAACTCAAATTCTGTAGATTTGACAACTTACTTACACATTCATCCAAAATTTAAAAAAAAAAGAATCTTGTAAAAATTAAATACTCAAAAATCACACCAGACTATAAACAGAGGAGCCAAAGGGAAGAAAAGGAAGCAAAAAGTTATATTTTTGTCCAAAGCGTCTCCAGCACAGCCTTTTGTTTAAACTCCTGAGGAGTGACAATATATACGTAATATTTTAATTTAGTACAATTAACATCAATGGATCATGTTTGCTCCGCCCATGTTTTTTGATGTCATACATAATCGAGCATTGAACCTGAACCCATGAGCAATCAAAAGATCCTTACAATTTATATTAATTGATTAATCTAGATTATGACAATCTTTTACTACAATTAATTCAACCACTTTTTTGTTGGTCTTTCAACTACTAATCGTAAGGTATTGGAAGTCGAGCAACAAGGAAAAATATTCATACTTTTTATTCTCTCTCCTTTTATTTCCTGTCAACTAGACTTCAACGATTAGGTACAAAAATACTAGTCATCTTTTAACTTTTTTTCTTTAATAGTCGTCGTGTTCCTTAAAACTAATCCCATCTAAAGTAAGTGGTATTTTTGGGATTAGGACTCATGAACACAACTTTTCTTTGAATAAAATGAACGGGATTTTTTTCTTCTGTAAAACTTTTCATTTAGCCTACGACGACTCGAAACTATTTTTCTGAAAACTATCATTTCAGAGCTCTAGCCACCCAGCTTTATACAAACAATTCCCATGTCATTAATTAAAGTTTTACACAAGTAGTGATTGGTTCTTGTCTTAAGTCGTGAACCGAGACCAGGGGACTAAACTCAGTGCTCAACTACGTATACTCATAAACACGTTCAAAATTAAAATCTACTCTACTCAGGTCCTTGATTATCTGGTAAGGAGTGTTGAGTACTTGGAATTCCAACATAAGTTACAAGTTGAGCAGATAAATTTTTCTGAAGAGTTTATGACTCATGGATCAATGCACTGCACTTCCATTGGTGAGAACATTTGATTTTCCATGTCCAGTAGTTGGATGAGAATTTGATTTATGGATTTTTGTAGATTTTGAAACAGGAGGAGCACCTGGCCCAGACTCCCCAGATTGGGCGGCAGTATTTAGGAAGTCTGGTCGAGATACTACACAGGATGGCACGGAAGAAAAAGTCTTGGCAAGTCCGCCAAGATTTTGACCATTGGGAGTGGAATCCGTAGGAATCGTTTGGTCTTCTTCAGGGAAAGGAATATCTGAAGAGTTCAGTCTTGAGAAACAAGTTCGACAGACACGAACTGGTTTAAATATTTGCTCAGAAGGAATTGCTGCGGAAGCATCTGAACAATCAGCACAGAATACTTTTCCGCATGAACTAAAATATCAAAATAAATCCATGGAATTAGATGAACAATCCAAAATTACCAAAAACTAGAGAAAAAAACGAACCGGCAGTGATGTTTTCTCATTCCCATCCAAAATGTCCGATCACAGCCCATGCACTGAGTGACTGCAAAGTCTGGAACCCAGAGCGGAGGCCTCGTGTCCTTCTCATCAACAGCTTCCCAAGACAATTCTGATGAATTTGATCCTTGACCAACAGATTGACGCTCTTCACTGCACTGGGAGTCGGAGAGTGACACCTTTGAGACAGAGATAGATCACAAAATGTCCTTTCGTCACTTTTAAATTCCAAATCCTTTCCAATCCACACGAAACGAATCCGTGAGTCAAAACACAAAGATGAAAAAACCCGAAAAAGTAGTAGTAGTCACGGTAGAAGAACAAAAACAAGGCAAGAAGAGTACAAGATTTCTCCTCACATGTTCTAGGAACACACTTGCCCGCGTCCGGTTTGCATGTACAGTATAATTTACAAATATCACAGAATATTTTAAGCGATTTAGCAATCAGGTAAAAGAGACTAAAAAAAACACAAATTAATTAAATTGCGTAGGAAGCAAGAGTTACTACACGGTTCCTTAAATAAGGAATATAAAAAAGAGGCGGCGGTTTTCAGGATAGAATTTAAAGATTTAAAGTTCAGTAATCCAGGAAATTTACAGAATCATCTTGAAGATCCGCCGGTGGGAACTGGGTACATTTGTGACCAACTTGCTTCATCAATGCCATTCGTGTCAGTTGAAGATCTTTCTGTAGTGCCTCTATTTGTGTCTGAAATACAAAATATATATTACATAGTGCCGGCTTAAAATTCTATTTACATTTCTGAAGAATTTAGGCTTTCTTGACTGTTATTAACATAGTCGACTTACCCGATAGCCGTTGACCACACAATAGAGTCTACTTTGAACTTCACAATGGAGAGAAGTGAGACCATCGACGTCGAAGGTACTTTTGCACTCTGTCCCAGTCCCACTCCCAATCAGACCATTCGCATCACCTGGTTTTCCTCCGGCTTCTTCATTGCAAGGTGTAGCTGGAATCCCAGTTGAAGGAGTTCGAGAATGAATAGGAGTATTGTAACTTGAATATTTACTCCCAGAACTTGGACCAATTCCACTTGAAGTGGATGTAGAAGAATGGGCACCTCCTCCATTGCTACTGTTACTGCTACTCCCAAATCCATTGACAACGACACCAATGTCCCTCACTAATTTTCTACTTGTCTCACAAACTTCACAATGATTCGTGGCTGACTCTAAATTGAGATTGTACCCTGTTGATAATTGAGCCAAGTCATCCTTAGTAATTCCATTAACCATGTCTGGGTGGTAAAACGTGTTTTGTTGTTGCTGAATTCCATTTCCGCTCGTGTATTCAGCGTTGTATTCTTTGAATAGAGTATGGTCAAGTTGTCCATTCGAGCTTCGGGCACGGATTTGATGTGATATTTTTGTTTTGGGGTCAAATCCTGGGTTTAAGTGATTTTCAGTCCCATTCTCATTGACTGGTGATTTGGTTTCAGATAGGACACCAAATTCAGCCACCAGAGTATCAGTCGAGCTCTCTATAGATTTTAGATTGATTTTTCGTTTATGAGTATTTGCAATTGTAGACTCAGAGAGATTCTCAGAGTTGAGCTCCATCTCATCCTCATTCTCAGAGTCAATAAAAAAACCTCTCAAGGGTTCAGAAGAATTTGTTGCTGTTTTCAAATCCTCAACAGTCGCACTCTGGAGTAAATTTTCTTTACTCTGACTAATGTCCAAGTCTTCAGTCCCATGAAAGCTAAAATATCATATAAAATCAACGTTAAAATCCGAGTAAAGCTACAATGATCAAATTTAATTTAATTTTCTAGTGTATTGATATTCTTACCTCCCTCGTAGACTGGAATCACTCAATTTTCTTTGAATACCTTTAGGAACACAAGAATTTGCCAAATCTTCACAAGACCTTGTTTTGGTTCCTAAAGTTTTGCAACTGGCAAGTCTTTCAGACGTTTCTCCTTCCGCTGCGACGGATGGAGTTGGAGAACTCTCTTGACTGGGATTTACTACATCAGTCAAAATTGGAGGTGGATTTTCATACCCTAGGTACACTTGAGTCCACAGCACCAAGTCACGGACTTCGCAAGATGGCCATAACACCTAAAAATACAACAATACCATATAAATATTCTCATTCTCTGCTACTTACGATTAATTCACTTACACTTTCAGTGTTGGTATATAAACTATTTCGAAATTTGTCTTGGTTTGCAGAAGAACGAAGAAATCTCCAGACTGAATGTGTTTTACTGGCCATATCCAGTTGTTCTCTCTCCTTGGCTGTGTTGCAAAGGAATGTCCCAAACAAATTGGAATATGTGTGCTGAGCAAGTTTGACCTAGAATAAAAATAATTATTATTCATTCGATATTCAAACAAAATCATTGGTCACAAATTCTAATTCATACCAGGAAGGTAAGATTGAATTCAAACGTTGTAGGAAATTGTCGAACAAGTTGGTGGAGGCAATCAAGCCACTGTAGAAATACTGGACAACGCTCATTCCCATCATCTGATCCAACTCCTTGTCCACATCGATCCGCAAATTTGTGACCGAAGTCTAACCATTCTCTCTCCACTAAAACTTGAAATCCCTGTACATGAATAAAAAAAATAACTCAATGTTAATTTCAAGAATTTAGACTTAAATCCAATCAACCTAAAGAACAAATACATTTCCATCATTTTCATATCATCCAATCAAAAAACCTAATTTGATGCAATCAACCAATGATAATGACAAACCCATGGGAATATTTCCATTTGATCTCTACTTGTGCTATATGAGCTCAACTTAACTACGCATGCTGATTGTACAACTCGTTCATATATAAAAATATGAGTACTCATTTAACCTTTTCCTCAACTTGCTTGCAGCAATATATGGATGTACAAACCAACACACGTATATATTATTTTTCTCACATTCATGCTCATTTCACAATTGCGTAAAAGAGAAAGTAAATAGGAATGAAGGAACCACTCTGAGTTAATGGGATTCTACAACATAGACCTCAGCAGCGGAGACCGGCTCCTATTCATCATTTCATTCATTTCATGCCGAGTTAACATTTTGACCTATGCTCTGTCTTTGAATTGCCGGTTGCACACAAACGCGAACGCAAAGGCACACATCAAATCAAATGTGTAGAGGAAAAAAATACATTTAAGAATATTAAATATTATCATTAGTACTAATGAAGGACGTAACTTCGCAGAGCTAACTTGTAGAGGGTTTCTACCATCTATTTTGAAAATTTATAGTAAAAACTTGATAGTCATATAATTGATAGAAAAACAGGACGTGAGAAATGAATTGGCGTCAATTGCATTACATTCAACATGCCATAATCAAGAACCTACTTCAGTCTACCTTCCTAATTGTATATTATCATTATCGAGTTTTAGATTAGACCTACGCAAAGAAATATAAGGAATACGTATATAATAAAATTATTCAATTTTTACTTTCACTCCACTAAATTCAATCAATACACGAGCCCAAAAACAAAACACTCAAAATGTCCATGAACTTTGCAGTCGAAGGAATTTTGATCTCTTTACGAACTAATTGAGCTGGAAAGCATAGAAATAATGACTATCAGAAGGTAATATGAATATTTTAATGGTTATGCTCCGTATAATTAAAACTCGTATGAATTAAACTTTTGGAAACATAATGCCAGATTCCAGCATGTTTCTGGTTTTCCATCTCATACTCATTAGCTAAGCTTAACCCCTTGCTAAAACTTTGTTCCAAATCTAAAACTTTCTTCCACAGCCAAGAGTACTCTTATATTCTCATTCTCATTTTCAACTCTAATGACAAAACTTAAAAACACGGGAAACGACCAGAGAAAGACTTGGAGAAAAAAAGTAGAGCGGGAAAATAGTAATTAATACGTAATCTAGGGAAAAACTTGCCTTCAAACTTCTGTAGTAAGGGTCCAGTAGGATTTCTGCCAAGGATACAATTTGTGGTGTCCGATCCCATCCATCTGAACAATGGACCATGACAGGGCGTCCATCATTCTCAATTGCAGTCACTACGGTCACGGCAGCCTTCATGAGTCCGGACATATGTTGTAACCATTTGCAATTCTCCAATTGACTGTACCAACTGCTTGGAAAAAAATCAAACCAAACATTATACATTAACAAAGTATACTACAAAAATAAAAAAACATATGGTTAAAACTCTATAAACATTAATTATATAATAAAATTATGTTCCTGCAACTGTTCACATTCTAAAAATAACCATCATCATCTTAATCCTTCCTAAACATAACAAATATGATGAATCCAACCTCCATGGAAAAATTAAATAAGAATCATGCCGACATTAGTTCATGACGGCCAACCGTTCCTCACTCACGACCCACTCTGCTAAATAAACTAAAGTGCCGACTGAATGAGTAATAATTATTGTACAACAAACTTTGAGTTTAATTTTGCAAATCATTACATCTTAACTTTTTTTTGTAAAGGTGAGAAGATTGCATTGAGGCGGCATGGGCAGACAGACAGACAAAGTCAAAGCAATTTGTAAATACATAATAATTTAATAATTTAAGGAAGAAAACAACTTGTTAATTCCTTCTAACCAAGGTCACCTTCTTTCCCTTCCTTCCAAATCCGCCTTCAGCTTCAGCTGAGTCCAGTCTATCTATCCCTATGTAAATCATTTTTAACCTTGCTGTCAAAATTAAATCTCACGCTCATCATTTCATATCCTCCCATACCCCCTACATATCATTTAGTTTTAAATGCAGTCCAAGGGGCAAAGGTGCAGCAAATAATTTAATCAGATGAAAGAACCACCACGTGGATCCAGTAGTAATAATAACTAGCTGTCTGGATATTTCGCTCCCATTATGCAACATAATAATAACCAATCAATACGCAATAGGGATATGTGGGTCATTTGAGAACCATAACTAGAGCGCCACTTATCCCAACGCCCGTATTCAATGAGACCGAGCGACCCGGTTTCACTATTGATTGATTCCCAAGGAAAAGCATAAAGCTTTTGCTTGACTTGAGTTGGCTTTGATGACGAGGCCTTTTGTGACACTGACAACCCTTCCCCTTCAAAAATTACAGCCAATTCATGAAAAACCACTTTCACCATACCTTCTTTCATCAAAGCCAAATGAAATGTCCAAATATTAAATTCAAATCTTCTTCTCAAGGAAATTTATTATTAGCAAAACAAAAGTGGACTGAAAAGCATGGAATTGATGCAGAATTTTTACCTGTCCTAAATTCTACGTTATGTCTCATACTGATTAAACTGAAACATGTGAGTTTCAATGATTAGGCGTTCATTCAATTCTGACAATTCTATAAATAATTAGTGTGTCATAATCACAATGGTTTCCATACATCATCACTTATCAATTCAATCATTTGTGAATTCATGCACAAACAAATCCATTCAAAACTAAATTCAAAATCAACAAAGGGAGTCAAAAGTCGTCACCTCAAACCCTTGTGAGTATGACACAGACACATTTTTGTTTATGATATGTGATGACATGATGATCCATGCATTATAATCGTAAAGGCAATTCTCTAGTTATTATGATTTGTGTACATTTTATAAATTGACAGATCAACGCAACCGACGGTATGTCATGCGTTTTTTTATCAATCTGTGCGATGCAGACAACAAATAACAAATCATTCCTTTATTTATATTTCGTAGGCATTATGCGTCGTCCTCGTTTGTTTTGATCACGTAAGAAAATTTGGAGAGAGCACAGCACACTTCATACCTTTCATTCCAATCACGCAGTAAGTAATGTAGCTAACATATAATGCGAAAATCAATTTCCTGTTATTGGCTTGACTCACATTCATTCCTTTCCCACGATTGGAATTACTCCAATTTTGCAAAATCATCAACAGACAATGCATCCGGTCTTCATTTCATGGCTGGTATGAAATTATATGAAGTATGCTTGATTACAGCAAAATAATTTTATTATAGAGATAAACAAAGCAATTTCCCTCCTTCTCGGTTTAATCATGAGAGTATTAGATGAAATTATCAATACACGCTAAGTCCAAGTCCAAAAACAAACCTACCTGCACATCACAACAATATAACTACTTGGAAATATAATTTCCAATGGAAAATTCCTATTTAGAACCTAATATAATAATTTTTAGAAAACCATGGAATGTACTTACTTGGCTTGTTCAGAAGGAAGAGCGCACAATTGGCGTACATTGGCGAAACTTTTTCGAATGGAATGAATATTCTGTAAAATAACATAGTACATTCTTAATCTTAGACTTAATTTCATAACATTTATCATAACCAAAATCATGACTTTGTAATAAATAATATCAAGCAAATACTTACGGCAAGATTCATAAACTGAATTTCACAGTTTGGATAATATTCTAAACATTCGCAACCTCCACCACGAGCACGGTTGACGACGGCAGTAGAGTAAGATCTCGCATCTAATAGTAGTAGTTTCTGCAAAAAATAACATCAAAAGATTTTACATTAATTATTTATTTCATTTTCCACATCCCTTTCAATTTGACTCTGTCTAAATCCATGTGTTTCCAAGAACAACTCATCCTACCAAAATATTCATCAAAAGCTTATGCGAGGCTTAAATAATGCTGGCGGCAAACTACGCTCACGCCGTTGTGGCTTTGAACCTTCCATTACTTACTCCGTTCTTCTCTCACTATTTAACGAGCTCATAAAATAAACCTTATAATGCAAAACTTGGCAGAGGCGGGTTTTAGAGAGTCAGTCACCTGTAATTAAACTCAAGCTAAAGCTATCGCATATTTATTGCTTATTACTTTGTACAAATAGTACAATCTTGAAAATTCTCAAAAAAAACCATACCAAAGTAGATGTTTGCAATTGTACTTGTAAATACTGATCAATGAGTTCATGTACACATAAAGTATTTTCCTACTACAAAAACGAAAAACCCTTTAGTTGTGCAATGAGATAAAGTCCAAGGTACCTGTCATTGAAAATTATCAATTTGTAGTTGTAGTCGTGCGTCCTCTTCTAATCAATATTATTGCAAATGTTTAGTTTAGTTACACATTGCCTCTTTTCCTCATTTATTTTTCAAAATCCTTCAAAATCATCACTCTACAGCCACAACCAATGACCCATCCTGTACTCAAATTAGAAATAGCTAAACTGGAGTTGACGTAAGAGACAAAATTAATCAAATCTTGCAATTCAATTTCAGCTACATCCTAAATGAGCTCATTCTACTCTGTTCGCCTCAACAATAATAAATAACCTAAACGAAGATAACTGGTTGCCCCTAAGGTTAAGGTCAAAATATCCAGAGGCGGGTCTGGAACTAAAAGGCCAATTTTCAACTTTATGCATATGATGACAACCTCCGCGAAGACTAGACTTGACTCGTATTTAGTATCACCAAACAAAAATAATCTAATTTTTGTCTCTCCTTATAGTACAAACAATCCAATCCACTGTACTGTATCCTATCTATCTCCCCATGGTCATGAACGGGATAGGGTCAAAATATTTACACATGAAGTGATCCATCATCCTCACGCCCGGCCAAGGTATACATTTTTATCATTCATAATTTCAGAATAAATATCACACCATGCTCTTGCATAGTTCGAGAACCTCTATGGCAGGGCTTAATACTTACCTTGACATTCGGTGATTCAGGCACATATTCAATGGAACCATTTGGAATGCTATTAGAGGAGCCAAGAGACAGGGTATTGTCCAAGGCAACTGTATGGGCATCCCCGAGATTATTTGAGCGGTCAAATGCACATGCCTGAATGATATTTTGAACCAATTCTTCATCCTCTGTAGAACGCCATCCAAACCAACCTACTTCTGGTTGGCTACACCGGCATATCACAGCTCCGTTTCCACGATGCCTGAGTATCACATAATTACAAATATCATCAGTTTTAGAAATTAAATATAAAAAACCACACCTCCCATCCAAAACCTCAATCACCAATTCCTTCCCTTTTTGCGGACGGAAGAAACAAGACAAGACAAGGTTTGTCCAGGAATTAATCAAACCACAGAATAGAGTGATATAAAAACAATGAGTACCTACCTACTCGTACGTTAAAATACAAAACCGCAAAAAATCTTGGTTTGGAAACATATGATGACATAACACCATTAGCTTCAAGGGCCAGAAACCAGAAATGAAATTAGTATCGAGGTTTGGGAATCCCATCCATTCTCCTTAGCCAATAGCGCTACTATCCATCTTACCCTTATGCCCAGGCTAAAATTTCATAATCTTGCCCTACTTACTTCCTCAATTATGACTCATCAGCATCATATGGTTTTTATTTATTGATAAAATAAAATAAATGGCTCTGAATTAAAATTCCGATTCAACTCAATAGGAACTCAACAAGCAGCAAAGTATTAATTATTCGGTTTTCCTGCATTTATTTTAAGCTTTAAGTTTATTTTAGTACATTGAGTGGGTACAGGTTATGATGGTACAAGGAAATAAGTTTAAATTATAGACAAAATTTTATCGAAACAGAATTACATGCAATGACATATGCTATAAAATATTTTTCTTATGGTAAAACATTATTTATAATTTTGGGTTAATTTAAGGGTTTAGTATTTTCCTCTCGATTGATTGATTTCCTTGACTTTTATGAATCCTAACGTCTTACTAATTCAACCCAATTTATTTTTACGATTATGATACGAGGTTCAACAGGGTTGCAATGGCAAGTGCTCTCCATCTCTCAAGGATAGATATTTTTAAACGAATAACAAAAAAATGAGTAGGAAAAGACAAGAATGTAAATGATTTTGTTTCCTTACCTCCAGACAACGGCTGGGAATCGTCTAGCACTCCTAAAACAAGCCACTTGCTCCAACTTTTTCTTGTCAATACTAATAGGAACAATGATATTTGGAGGGTAAGAGTCGCAAAGTTCATACTTTGTATTCTCATCTGAAACTCTCCAAACCAAGTTAACATTAAATTCCATCCTCTTGATCTCAGCATCAAATCTCTCCTTGGCAGTCTCAAGAGACGTGAGGGTGTCTGGATGGATCCCAAGTTGTAATTTCATGTCTTCTGTGAATTCTTTCTCCGTCCTCTCATAAAATGTAATTGCAAAGGAATCATCAATCGTCTTTGGAAATGAAATCAGGGCTTGAATCCTTCTCAACACTTCACTCAGACTCTCATTATTTGGAAATGTACATTTGATGGACCGGGCATCCTTACAACTCACATGAAGGAAAAATATATCTTTCCCTTCTACCAAATCAATCAGTCCAAGTGGGATGTTGTAATTAGTCGCTTTGGCTTGAATGTAAAGACGATAATTAGTGATGGCCAGAGTCCCTTCAGTCGTTTGACCCAAATGAAGGACTTTTTCCCCACAGACTGTGACGAAGGGTAGAGAAAGTGGAGATGGAGTTTCCTCACTTCCACCACCTGACAAGGATTTCTTTCGATTCGTGTAATTAGTAGTACCCCCATTCAACTCGGAGGTTTTTCCACTAGTCGTGTTTGTGTTTGTAGTCGTAATTGTGTTGGTATTTGTATATGTAGAAGTATTGTTACTCTGGGTATTGTTGGACGACTGGACGTGTGTGTCCGGAGTCGTTTGGAAGATTCCGTCTTCACTGTTCGTCATGATTCGAATCTATTTCGGTCAACCCAATCACCGAAGCAACTCAAATGACTTCCTCAATTTGTTTTTTTTCCTTTGGAGGAAAACTTCTTAGGGCTTCTGCAAAAAAAAGTAATAATCAATGATCAAGTCGAAACGTTACAACAACTAAACTACTATAGTAGAATTCACTAAATACTTAGGAGCGCTCAGTCAATTATTACGACCTTATCTATAATTTCTATACAATACTCGCATTCTGCATCTGCACACCACTGATAAATTCAGATAAAAACGAAAACAACCAATTCAATTCTGTCTGGCTCTGATAACAAAGTAATATTGATAAACTGGGTATAGGCTATAGCCTAAAACCAAAAAAGCACTTTGCAGTGATAAGGATCAACAACTAACAGATAAAAATATGCAAATTTTTTGAACGTACAACAAAAGTCCGAATTAAAAGATGTGTGAAAATCTCCTCAACAGCCCTGTGTAACTGTTTTCCATAGAATTCGGCTACAATGGCGCCCACACACAAAGCCCAGAATTAAGCACCAAGGCGAGTAGAGTGCATTGAACAATAATACTACTTGAGGTGAGGATTGATGACTTTTCCTCCAAACAATTGGAATTGTTTAAAGAAGTTTGACACTCAAAACCCGCTCCAATCTTCCTATCCACAAAACAAGTTTCTATAATCTTTGCACAATAGGAAATGAAAGAGTCGGAGCGGTAAATTTACACAAATCACAAATCCTCCAGCTAGCTAGTAAATTCTCATTAGAGTCACACAAAATAAAATAGCCAAGTTTAATAGTTCCGTTAACCCCTTTTCCTTTGATCTTTCTCAATGCAGCAAGAAGAACGAAGGTCTTCCCTTCTCAAAAGCCAAGTGCAAAATGAATGCCGGCACTAGGATGACACACTGTGGCATGGCATGGCCCGGCGTCTTTTTCTTCCCTTTACAACCACCACCAACGTCTTATAATTTAGAATGGACAGTTATACTTAACATCGTCCTCTCCTCCTATCCTATCATAACGAACCAACTTTCTTCCATTCATATCCCTATTCACAAGAATTACATAAATGCAGCTAAAGATAAAAAAGATAATATTAAAAAATGTAGGTCAATGATGCATCCAATCAAAAGTCCTTGCTCTCATCAAAGACTCCCTCAATCAACCTTTCTTTCTTATTTTGCTCATGGGACAAGATGCAAAATACTAATTACTAAGTCCAACTAAGTGGAATGCATTCATGGCTCCAGATTATCCATTCATAGGAAAACCCTTCCTCAAGCCATGCCCCATTTAGCTGGCTTGTTTTTCTAAATTCATCACTACTTTTATTGATACGTTATAGAGGCCCATGGTCCAAGTTTACTTTACTTTGCCTTTTCCTCCTACCTACCATTCCTGATTTTTAATTCACTACAAGGTAAAGACAATTATAGTATTAAATTCCATCCCTATCATTTAAACGCGCAAGGACATTTGATTTATTGAATTGAGCCTTATTAAAAAACCATTTGTGTTCCAGCTATTTATGAACTAAATTATTTTGCACTGGATTAAAGAACCTGGCTTGGCCTCGACATCCAGATGTCCGATTTGACATCCTGGATATTTTTTTTTGTAAAATAATATTCAACATCAACACACAGAATTCTTTGAATGTTTTGGTATACCTTCTTGTGGCTTGGGTCTTTGCATCCTGATTTCTATAATTCTGCTTACCTTTAACCCTATCCTTCTCTCCACAAGTAAGCCAAGAAGACGACGTGCCAATTGTCATTATAATAAAACTTAACCTCAACTCTCATTATTAGTCCAACCACTTCACAAAACCTCATGTTGTGTTGCGGCAGACGTCAATCTCTCTTTTCTTCCTTCTAGTTCGTCTAATCCTTTCCTTCCAACTTCGTCTTCACGTTCTTTTTAAACTTAACCGTCAACATTAAGGATCCACTGTCTAGCTCTAGCTTTACCCTTGCCATTAACATTTTAACGGTTTCTCCTTCTTGTTTAATCCTAACTCCCCAGATGAAAATAATACGGCAATCATCCCATCCCATCCTTTATTTTTTATTTTAATAAAAGAGAATTAGCTTTGGTGTTAGTCTTACCGCCTGGCGTGCTTAGGAAAAGATGGATGCTTATAAATAAACTGGACACTCACCACTCACTCAGTTCACTCCAGAAATAACTGGTCAAAACTAAATACAAATGCACTCAATCACTTAAGTGTCGCAACTTTTGTTAGTCCCTTTCATAACAAACGCAAAATTAAATAGAGCTAGCTAACCTTGGGTATGTCCCTGTTCATTCCGTAAATTCAAATGTCTGCCTGGTTAGCGTCATTTTATAAAATTCAACTTAATACTGTAGCTGAGAGGAATTGACTATCACTCCATGGTTTCACTTTAGAAATTGGAAACCATTCACATCTCACTTCAGGAGGCCTAGGCCTGCCTGCCTGCTTGCAAATCTGCGTGAAACTGATACATGTGCAGTGCAAAATATTTGCACACATCTTCATTGTCCTGAATTCTGTATGATTCAGTACTCATGCCAATGGCCTCATACCCGCCCCGCTATTAATCAACTCCAATTTGCAATTTATAAATCCTTAATTTAATATCCTAGACAACCCAATCAATACACTCACGACCGGACTAAACAAAATCTGAGAGTATATTTATTTCCTTTTTAAGGTAAAAGTAAGAACCTTAAATAAAACTTATAATATCGATTTAGAGAAAGTAAAACAACTAAATTTGGAATCAAATGTTCAAATAAGCCCAAACTACAAAAGGATTAGAAGGACTTGGGTTGTACTACAAAACACAAACAAAAACTTTTTGCTAATCCATCTTGGCATCGGCAGGCCACAACTATAAGAGCCGAGCCGAGACCCCGTGTAATCCTACTAGAAAAAATTAAGTCGCAGAAAATTTCCGATATTCTTTCATGGTCTTCTAAAGGTGACGCACCACCCACAAGTTAAGATTTAATTAGTTTATAAACCATCACAAAGAAACTTGGCTGAATCGGAAACCCGCACTAATAAATAATATTTCATTCGTTTTCAGGAAATTCAGCAATTCAAACATCGTCACAACATCTCAGATTTAATATGCATATAAATTTCAACAAAAGAATATGGACGACTAAACCCATGCCATGCCTTAGCCGCAGGAAGCATATGAGATTTTCTCCTGTCATTCACTTGTTGCTGAAATATTTTGCAATTTTAGCAAAGTTATTCTGCAAACTTTTGCTTACAATTCAAAATCAATTCCCACCTGTTTTCAATCTCAACCCAATGCTTTCATTTCAGTGTCAGACACATTCTAACTTATAACTCAATCTATTCTACCCTCATGTTTTGCTTTGATGGCTATACGAAGTTGTAGTATACGGTTCTACTTCTGCAAGTGACAGGACCGATTAAATAAATATGAGCACATGAATCCTTGCTAGCTAACAAGGTATGAGCATCAAATGCTCCAAAAATAAACCAAATGACAAAAGAAAAACCGTGCGTGTCCTATTCTGTTCTGTCACTCAAGAACCAGAGTTACCAGAGGCCTTAGCCGGTTTTCCAATACCCCCACACACATGACATTTCCTCTTGGGTGACGGAGGCACGGAACATTTCCAAAATGTCTTCGAATTAATTGAACAAAAATTATGAGAATATCATAAGTATAGAAAATCATTCGTCGGGGTATCTTTAGTTTATTCTGAACATTTGACCTGGACTGAGGAGGTTCCTAATCAATGAATTTCATCTAAATGTTCTTCCTCCTCCTACAGGACCCCATTGCATTGTACTCTCTCCGTGATTAGCATATATGGGCATCCTCATCATCATCTTAGTAATGACTCTAAATGGTAAACCACGCCAACCGGCTGGCCTGGCCAGTCAAACCTATGCTATGTCTGCCTGCCCTTTACACTTTATCCATTTCCTTCCATGTGAACTTTCCTAAATAAACTCTCATTTAAAAAAGTAGAGGAAAAGAAATGCACATGGCATGGAGATGGACATGGATTCATCAATAACTTGAACAACATCATGCACAGTGCACAAGCAAACTGCACTATAGAGGAAAACTGAGCAAGGAAAAAAAGCATTACACATCCTCTGCAAATGCAAATGCTAAACTAGAACAAGAGCAATATTCCCATTCAACACGTGTCGTGGCAAACCCAATTGGATATTATTCTAGCAGTTCTTCAAAATAACATCATATCGCGAAAATTCGGATAGAAATTAAAATAAAAAAATTATTACCCTAGTTGATAATTTTTATACACAACTCTGGCCATAAAAGAATAAAAAATGAACATAGGAAAAGACTAGTCACATCCCAGACAGTGGATATGGAATTGATAAAAAAATGAAAATAGTCATTTCCTCCAAAGCATTGCAGTGTAAATGCAATTCCTAGAAATATGAATATCCAATCCATATCTCTTAGTTCGAAGGTGACCTCTGGCCGTGGTAGCACTAGGACATGCATTTGCATTCTGCCTGCATGTTTCCGGCCTAAGCTTAAATAGACAGACAGAACAGACATGAACAAACCAAACCAAGCGACGACAGTGACAATGAGAAATATTTCCAGGACGTTTTAAATTTTAACCCTTCCCCTTTTTATCTCATCCTTCTTCCTCATTCATTTCACGAGACATGTGTTAAAAATTGTAAATTCATTCCCACCCACTGCACTGGAGTCTAGTAGTCTAGGGGTCAAAGTTTGAAATGATATTAGTGAATCACAAAAAAGAAATAAACAAATCAGATCCCTATAATTTTAATTCAAGGACAATAACAAATATACACGAGACCGAAAGAATCAGAATTATGATACGAAGTCAAGTGATCACAACAAAATCCTTGGAAAAATGGAGCAGGGGAACAAAGAATAAAAGTATAAAGTGATGATTATTCTGATTTAATTTCACAAACGGATTAGGATTAACCTTAGCAATGCCATGCCATATAATCCTTCCCTTCCCTCTATCTAATGCAATCAGTCTTGAGAGTAAAAGGAAATACACGAGTATACTCCTTGCGAAAAAATCCCACAGCAGCTGTTGAAAGCTATAAATTATGGATTATTTCAACCAAAGGCAAGGATTCATTTGGTTGGCCAATTTTGTGATTCTGCCTCTATTGCACAGTCAATTCCGAATTGCCTTACTCACTATATCGTTCATTTTAATAAGTTTTCATCTAGCAAATAGCATACGCTACATTTAAATTCACAAATAAACGAAGCTTTAGCTTTAACCATAACGCTGAATGAATTCCGACATTTCCGAATAACAAGAACGTAATTAACCTGTTTTGCAGAAAATGAAGGCAAATAAAATTTCTAGTGCTTCCTTTTTCGTCTATTCAAAACTTGTATTAAAATAATCTCTAGACAAGGAATATCAAAACCCTCATTCTCTGTTTTCTCTCTAGGAGAATCAACTCATTCAAGCAAGCAGAGTGAATCCTCGTATAAAGTATGGATTCTAATTTGAAAGGATTCATTTATTCCTAGTTATTTTACATTGACACCTTTCCTTCCTTTTTGCTTCTGTCTGGTATAGGTTCATTTAAGGAAGAATCATTCCTCCTTGTATGTAATGCTGCATTTTGTATATCAAAAGTCAAAAGAAGACAAGAAGCGAGTGATTTCATTTCCGACATCACTGAACAAGTGGGTCATTCCACTTCAAACTCAAACAAATCATTAAAACTGCAACTTCTCGCCCTGCCTTGCCCTGTCATGTCCCTGCTCAACTTTTCTGCTATATTCATTGCCATCCTATCCTCAAAATAATATCAATTTAAAAACCAGCCATCATGTCTCTCAAAGAGGAGAAGGAAAGTGTAAAATCCATTTACAAGTCCATTTCTATTTCTCACACTAATCCTACCTACTTATCCCTTCATACACTTCCTTCCTTCCTGGAAAATAAAATATTAAATTGCAGGCTAGAAGTAATATACCCTAAGTAGTTACCCATACACCGGTTTTCATATTTTTAGCTCTACTAGGAAATTCTATTTGTTGATTACCATGCTAGGCGGCAGGGCCATTGAATCCATTTTCCAAGTAAATCACAGAAACTGACCGGTCAACTCCGAGTACCAAATAACTTGAAAAAAAAGTCCATACACTTCCTTTCCTTGTATTTCTTTCCTTTAATTACTCACCCACACTACTAATTAAATATACTTGGAAGAGTCCCACTAGTAGGTCCCGTCCCAAGAAACAGAAATGGAATTGAATGGACAACTGTCAATCCATCACTGAACTGACACTGTCGCCCGCCAAGCTACGCTAAGCCACGCTATACAATCGTCAGTCAACCTCAACCCACTTCCTCCTTTTTTTCAAAAGCACATGGGCAAACTGTATTTTTACTCAACGAATGGAAAAACACTCCAATCCATGCGAAACTCAAAGACGCTCAGAGGGACTTGCAAAGAAAACACAAATACATATTGATAAAATTAAAGCAAACAGAAAAAGTCAAGAGGTTGTGCTCTTTCCATTGGGGACGACACGACGAGTGAGATCTATTGACTTTAATTTGCGGTGGGTCATAGTGTCATGCCTTGCCTTTTTCTTTTAGCTGAGTTAGATCCAAGGTCTATTTTCTTTTCCACAACTCGCATCAAATTCCCATTCCTATTGCCACCCAATGTCAAACCGGACCGACATATACACGGTTATCTCGAATTTAATTAGTTCTCCTGTATCCGCAATACCTTCTTTCCCAGAGGAATTAACGCTAAGCTCCTGAAGCTCAGAGGTGACGACGATAGGGAAAGTCAAAAAGTCAATTTTGACTAGACTGAAGCGTAGCTTATGTCTAAATTGGCTGACCACGGTCAACTTGATTTATTCTCACTCCTACTTAAAGTTAATCATAATGGACTCATAACGACGTTGCTGATTTATATTACGGGCAAAATAATATTAACGCTCGTCAAGAACGCTTCGTTTAACTTAATAGAATTGAAATTGAAGGTCATTTTTCATCCGGGCTTTTGAAATTGCAACTGCTGCAACGCCAAAGTGGGCAAAGCCACAATTTACACAAACGCATCTAACTTTACAAAGTCAATCAGTGTTAAATGACCAACCCTGCCTGCACGACTCGTCTTGTAAAAGCCCGGATCTTACATTTGTGTAATTAAAGTAACACAAACTCATTTGTTCAAACCACGATTTGGGTGGAGTCCATCAAAAAATTCCAAAAATAAAAACAGAATCGTAAATCTTATCTTTCCTTGCTCTACATTTTTTTCTTCAACTCCGAGACACCGATTTCCCCATGGTTTATTTTCTTGAACAAGTTGAAACTGACAAATCTAACTCTAGACTAATAAATGAAGTTTGTTCTCCTTGGCCAAGAAATTGTGAATAATAGACAAAAAGAGAATAACAACTGAGGACAATAAAATGTACAAAAAAACCACTCGTTATCTCCATGTTATTTTTTCCAAGACTTGTTCTTCTTTTCTCCTCTCATCAACCAGGATGAATTGTAAGGTAAAAGGAGGGATAATTTNACCACTCGTTATCTCCATGTTATTTTTTCCAAGACTTGTTCTTCTTTTCTCCTCTCATCAACCAGGATGAATTGTAAGGTAAAAGGAGGGATAATTTGCAGTGGAAAGAAAAAACCGGGCAACTTGCCAGTCTAAAGACAAAATACACTTGCACATCAATAAAATAAAACCCAAAGAGTCGTCGTAAGAAGAATACGTTCGCTAGGCTAGAGCAGTTAGAGCTAGAGGAAAAAGTAACTTCGTCTTACTTTATATTTAAGCAATGAAAAAACCTCTATCGCCTTTATCCAAGTCAATAAGCCTGGAAAATGCAAAATATCCAGGATATACGACTCAACTAACCTACTTCCCATTCCTCTAGAATATTCTCATCAATTATTGACAGGGTTTACAGTTTTAGCCGGCCGGGTAATCAAATGCTAGGGGATGGCACGATATTATAGAACTAGACCAAAATTCCGAATGTGAATACAAATGGCGGAGCAAACAAGTTTGAGAATATAACCAACTTCCCACATTGTCAACGCCAATGCCCACACACACACGATCGGAATGATCAGTGCTATATGCTGTTTTCCTAAAACGCATTAGCAGTAGTAACATGAGAATGATTGGAATTAGGAATAAAACAATTCCCATGGGTGATAGAATCGGATTACCATGGACAAGCCGCCGCCGTCGCCGGACAATGTCCTCAAACTCAAAACCCTACTATTTCACTATTTTGACCGTCAGAGTTAATCTAGAAAGAAAACTATTGCCAAAAGTGAGTATTGACTTGCGTCATAGGCAATCTGTTTCTGGAGTTTTTCGTAGAATGTCTGAGAGGATTTTATGATTTGATTTTCCCTTCCAGGGATGATGTTTGTTACCAGGTGGGTTGGGGTTGGTTTGGATTTCTAGTCGTTCGTATTTGTATTTACTTAACCTATTGTTCGTGACGTGAGGATTCCAGATGTGAGCAAATTAGTTTGGGTTATAGGATGTCAACCAAGAGGAATGAAATGAATACAAATGCTCAAGATTATTCTTCGGGCATGTAATCCAATACTCGACTAACCTACGTACTGAGTGGGCAAAGTACAATCTAATGTAACCTAATGCAAAATCAAACCATCATCGTCGTCCTTTCGTATTGCTAACTCAATCAGAATCAGATTCTTATTTACTAAGTAAGAAGGAATCGGTTTTCCATTGAATTAAATTCAATCAAAATCAATTTACTTTCAGTTCTAGCTAACGAGATGGCAAAAGCAAAGAGCAAATAGAGCTCATTGCCATTGTTGTGAAATCTAATCAAAAATGTGGTCAGAGGTTCCGAAAACCAAACTAATCAAAAATGTAATCAAATACGAGTTTTCCCATGAATAGCACAAGCACTAGCCGTAGTGATTTTATTTGAAGTGCTAATTAAATTCAAGTCAAGGTAGTGGGAAAAAACTAAAATTTTCGTTTAATAAAAAGAAACCCCAAATGAGATTTAGATTTGCCAATTCGCCAAAAATTCGCTCAAGTACCAATGTCAATAGTCAACAACCTTAAATCTTTAGTCTAATTTTCTATACATATTAATGAGAATCATGCTGGTGGGCAATAATTCTTTTCATCCAGTCCAGACAATGTCTGGGCTGTATTGAACAACTGTAACAAAACGTTTCATGCTTGCAAATAACATATGAAGCATGGACCACACAGTATTTTTCTAATTGGATTGACTGAGTATCTTTATAAACTTATAGACACTTGCCCAATGGAATATATTAAATAATATTATTCTTCCCTGCCTGCCTGCCTGCCCTATGGGAGTTTCCAGAAATACACTCTACTCAATCTCAATTATTTTAATTGTGCAATGTGCAAACTAATCCTTGAAACTTGTGGTCTGGAAAGCTGCACGGCAACTTGTAAGTGCAACCGACTTAACTTAATATTAACCAAACCATCTGTTTTTTCAAAATAACATTTCAATCAATCAAAACTAATTAAGCCAGAGGAGAAGAATTAACCCTGAAATACTCAACACAGGCTTCAACGACGAGTTTAGCACTGATGCGAAAATAACTTTTGAGCAAGTGACCCTATTAATTTATTCAAGCATCAATTTTAAACTAAATCTAAACTTACCTTCAACTTCACCATTGTTGTGTTGGAAGTGGAAGCTGTGTGTGTAGATTATTTTAATGCTCAAGTTTATTTTTCAACTTTTTCACACCAAGAGCAAAGAGTTTATTAATTTTCAACAAACGTTGTCGAGTCAATCGCACCAATCAGTTAAAGCGGACCATCAGAGTGGTTTAATTTGTTCAAAAATTCTTAACCACTTGGGCATTTCACAAGATAAATTCAGGTTCACTTTCTGTACGATAGTTGGGCTTAGTCAATATTTTGTCCAGAATCCAGACGCGATATCTATAACTAGAGCACTGACTGAGCTGACCTCGATCTCGATTCCTTCAAGTTTCCAGTGCACTTTAACATACGTAGGTTCACTTTTGGAACAGCAACAATAATAAAATAATTTTGGGCGCGTAGATTTCTAATGCACGTGAAGAATCAATAAAATCAGTTTTACGACCCACTTCTCCAATCCATGCTTTTCCTGTCTGCAAATGGTTCAACGGCGGGCAACACGGCACGGCACTTTTTACACCTTCCTTATTCCTTAATCTGCAACAATTCCAAACAAAAATAATCAATCAAGCGTTCAAACTTTTACATAAAACACAAAATACATTCTTCAACCCATGCCATACATACTATATTGCAATATTTAAATCTAACAAACGATGATGAAACACTTTAAAATATAAATCTAGAATTAGAAGAAACTCACCATACGTATATTTTGTCCTTGTAAATCGAATTGTAGTTGATTTTATTGTCCAGTCCAGTCCAGTAGTATAGTAGAAGATCAAAGCAAGAGCAAAAGCAATAGCACTAGCACTGGACAAAAACAAAACAACAAATCACAATGCAATACTGGGATTGGGCACTGACTGGATATTAATTTTGTCTGTGTTGAATGACTGAAGGAAAAAGAAATGTGAATTATTAGAGATTTGATAAAATTTTGAATGGAGTTATTTAATTGAGATGAAGATAGAGATGAATGTTTATTAATAGGTGTTGTTAAAATGTAATGTGGACTTGAAGGAGGACTGTGTTTGTGTTGAAGAGATGGATTTTGGACTGGGAATGAGAATGGGCACTTGGCTAAGGTTGTGGCTGCAGACCAAGGGGAGAGGTGGCAACGCAAAGAGGAGGACACTCCAGACACAAAACCATGTGATCCCATATGTTGGAGTCTCTACGCTCAAAACTTACCTCAATCCCAAGAATTTTACATCAACTTCAGTTGATTTAATTCGAATCGAAATGTATGTTTTATGCTGCTAAGGCTGAATCAAAGCGCTCATAAGGGCCCTGAACCCTTGACATTGTTTATTTTCATCCCCAGATTCTAGAATTTTTATGAACTTGACCCCTGATTTCTGAAGCCAATTTCAATCGTAAGCAAGTCTGTCGACCTCTGACACAATGCCAAACTACAGAAACCCAAGTTAAGATTGACCCCGAGGTCATGCTAATTCTGAAATATGACCTTTGTACTCTGTACATGGTTCGATTTCAGTTCGATATCATGACTGACACCTTAATTAAAATGAAAATATTAAAGTTGACATATTGGTCTAGTCATTTTGGCCAAGAAAGTTTATTTTTCTCTGAAATGAATTCCTGTTCATCCAGCTTGGACTTTTCTCAAGTTTAACAATGCAGTACTTTGAGTTGTTCAGCCAAATTGCTAGCTGTGAAATAAAATTAAAAACTAACCAGAGTACGATTTTAGATAGGTCTTGTGTTACAGACACAATTTACCGTGTACCATAAGGACTGAACATATTTTTGCTACTAGTATACAGTATATTACTCAAATACTCAGTATGTACTTTGGGATTTAACCTTGTTGTTTTGTTTGTTATTTGCTAAATTCAGATACCCACTAATGCCAAAATTCTGATGGATGATGATGAATGAATATTCGTCGTATAGGATATGATATGATTCATTTTATTATTGTAATATTTGCACTTTGGCCTAATCTTGAGACTTCCGCGACATAAGAATTGTTAGGCATTAGGCAGGCAAGCATAGCATCAGTAAATGTGGAAAGGTACGCCAAGCAGAAGAGATGAAGAGAAGACAGGATATTTTTTTGCATATATTACAATTTTTTAGCAAACAAAACATTGATTCTTTATCCCTCTACATTAGCATTACATGTCGTGCAGTGCAAAAAGGATTGTACATGTTGGACTCATGTTGTTATTATTTGTGTTTATCCCAAATGCAAGTCCAGAGGTCAGGGCAGAGGATTCGCGATCACAAAAGTATTTACATGACACACAAGATTCAATTCTGAGAAGAGATCTGAGATTGCAGTTACTAGATTTTTGTACTGTAAAAATATTTTATTTTTCCACAGAATATTTCTTGTAAATCATGAAAATAAAGCCAAAGAAAAATGAATGGTTTTATAAACTCGTGAATTTTTTCGAATGACTGTGAAACTAGTATGAACTTGCATGGACTTTAGTTTTTCTCTTCTTTTACTTTTGTTGGGCCGCTAGACACGCCTTTCGGTCTTTTTGACTTTCAAGCATTTTGTCCCAATTATTGATCCCCCGCCCGGAACCGGCAAAATAAAAGCACATGCATGCTCAGGGAGAAAAAATAAGTAGAACAATTACGCAACCTAGGAATTCCAGGTTACACCAACTGCCCTCTCCATTCCAGAAAAGTAGAAGAAATATTATGTCAAAATAGAGTTGTATTGCAACAAGATCAAAAATAAAATAAGAAAATACGTCATAATATGAATTTTTCCCCACGTTTGATGTCTCAAATATTTCATATTGAAGCATTTCAAAAATGTAAATAAGAAAAATTCGGGTGCATGGAAATACTAGTCAGTCAATTATTTTCCGGTGAGATGGTGAGAATTGATTGTAAATGTAATGAAGCCGATTACATGTTCGTATTTGTATGATGTTTCTATCGTTATCGCCTAAAACCTGAGAAGAATGTACAAACAGGAACGTGTTGTTCATATGTAAAGTTTGTTTTTCACATTTTAATTGCACACCTAATAGGATACATCTGACCTGGCTTGAAAATAAATTGGAAGCTTTTCTAAGAATCGAATGTTTAGAAAGAGGAGAAGGATCGGATGTGGATTGTTCAGATGGCCAAAGTGGAGGCTAGAAGTAAAACGCAATTTTCTGTGGAACAAAGGATTTAATAATTATAGGACGAAATTAGATCTTTCCTTCCTCTCAGAGATCAAAAGGAGGAATGGATGGATAGGATAATTGAAATTTGAGTTGAAACAAATCAAATCATCTCTAGACAACGACTATATCCCCGACGTCCCACGCCTAACACCAGGACGACGGACGAGTAGGACTGATGATGAGGCCAAGTCATCTTTCGTCCTGGGCTGAGTGACAGCCTTGTTCTTGAAGATTTTTTATCTAGATAGGAGGATAAAACGTGTGAAAATTAGAACCAATCCCGTCGTATCTCATGAACTACAGACTGACAACAATAAAAACTTCAATTTAGACGTTTTCCACCACTTTGAGACGAATCCAAAGACTTACGTCGTAAATGTTTTATTACAAAACAGTAGCGATTTTCTTTATTAGAGGGAAGATAACAAGAATAAATTCTATTGCATGCTTTCTCTGTCTTGTCAATTTGAGCGTCGAGCAGTCGGTCAGGTCATCCTATATGTTCCAATCTTCTTTTCTATAGTTTATAAAGTCCTTTGGTTTAAATCTCTTTGTCTTGTATTTAATTAAATTGCCACACTGCACTGGTGGATGGACTGATCTATTAAAACTCATACACGTGCCCTGTAGTGCTAATATTAAACATGACAATCACACCATGAGGTTTGGATAAATTTTATTTAGACTCTCTAGACTTAATCCGTCTTTCACATTAATTTAAGCCAAACCTACGAACTGCGACTTGTTTAAGTCATGTCTCATTCTCGTTTCATATATGTGATCTCAAGATGTTTATAAGGATAAGATCCAAACTAATGGACAATGTATGAGATGAACAATTTTCCAGCACACTTGGGAAAATTTTATCTTGATTTGTTTTACCTTGCACCTGCATTAGCATTAGGTAGGATTTGTGTTTATTATTTAAGGAAGTATCTGGAACCAAATATTTAGGTCAATTGTCAGCCAGCATAATGCACCTAGCTAAAAACCCCCGTTTTAATCATGAGAATTTTTCTCAACAAATAATTGAAAATAAAAAAATGAAAGCAATGGGTCAAGTTTATCAAACATTGCGTTGCATTTTCATCTGCAATCGCATAGTTGAGTCATTATAATTTCCCACTGTTTTGTTTCGCATTTGCCATTCCCACGGTCCTCTTTGATTTGCAATTCTGATTCCGTTCCAGACAATAGCATATGCATAGCACTCATGATTCTATAACCTATCATTATTTCCAACATGGTATTTTGACCAAACAAGAACATGCAACCAGATTCTAGCTTTTCATGTTCGTCTGTGAACAAGCCAACTGACTATAATATCTGACTTTGACATGTACATTTGTACAAAAACTCTCTAGAATACTAGAATATGAAGTTTGAGTTGCCACTAGCATGCGAAATCCAAACCAAAGGCAATATTAATATTTTGTTGCGATGGTATGAAAAAATCTAAACACTATGATATGCATATATACAGTAGCAGTGGCAGAACTTCATTCTATTTCCTCCTTCAGACTTCTGGACATGCAAGGTTACCAGAAATGCGAATCATAACAATAATTTAATGTAATATTTTGTGTATCCGGAAACAGCCAACCAAAATCATATGTTGAATTTGACAATAAGATACGGAAGTTGGAAAAATTCAATTATGAGGCTAGCGCTGAGCATCACATGAATCCAATATGAATTGAAAATATTCCAACGGAACATGAATGACAATTTAGAATTTGTTAAACGAAAGTGAACAAGTTACTTCAAAGTTCAAAATTAGTAGGCTCGATGAAAACAGTATTTGCAGCAATTTGGACAAGTTGATATGCAGATCGACAATTTGATTAAATCACGCCTCAGCCTTCCGTCTGTCTCTCTCATTCAGCATTCCGCCTTTCAATAGTAATTCGGTTCATTTCATTTTACTTGAAAGTAGGACGACGTAGCACTCTGTGGATCTGATTGAGTTTTTGATTTCAACTTATGAATAATGAGTTATTCAGCTGAGGATTGAGAAAGATGTGAAACTAGATCCGTTACTTCACTGAAACGTAATTTGTGCAGTAGTCGTGTACAATTCCTGATGGAATTCCAGTCTTGAGACGTAGTAGATATGAGGAATCTGAATCTCTCAAGATGTTTTCTTTGAATAAGAATGCAATGGAATGGAATCACTCCATCACTTCGTGCTTTGTTTCATCTTTGTTGAACCCCGGGACGATAGTAAAACTCGGTTCGTGTTTGCTTTGAGTTTTTCAAAGACAGATGACAGAGCTTCGTGATATCATAACTCAACCCATTGTTTTCCGACTTTTAATTCCCAAGAGTCATTAGACTATTCAAAAGTAGGGAATAACAAAATCAAGTATTTTCTCTCAAATAAATACACAGAACAGAACAGAACAGAACCTGAAAATTCAACCCTTTGGCTTGTATGATACACAATTATAATAATTTTACACAAATTCTGAGCGGTTCTTCTAGAAAGTAAATGACCTTACGCTTTACCAAGTTTCACCACAGACTTTCTTTAGAAATGACGATTTGGATTCCCTTGTCAATCTCAATAAAATACCTCATCATTTTATCGCATCAATGCACATGAAAGGAACGAATACAAATTCAAGGAGCATGACTTCCTTTGCCGTGTGATCTGGTGATCAAATCCTTCCATTCTGCCTCACGATTCACGAAACTGACAAAGCATGAAAAATTGGACGGGAAGGTAAAAGCTAAGCTCTTCTCTCGCTCGCTCTAGCTTTTTTACCTCTTTTCTCCCAATTTTGGTAGCCAGGTAAGTGTGAAATAGATATCGAAATTGCTATTTTTACAAGGAAAGTAATGATGAGGTCAAATCAATGCAATTCTGGAGAAAACTACAAAATGTTGTCTTAGATTTCAGTTTAAAAGGGTGCAAAATTGTAGTTTTAGGGAGTTCAAGATTTTATAAATATTTTGGTCAAAATTTTTGAACAGATTTTTAAAAAATCTGTCAATTTAAAACCCTTGCTTAATTTTGACTATCATTGTGTGAGATTTCCTTGCCAGCGTCCAGGATTAGTGAAAAGGAAGAATGAGTCAGGAAACTAAAATGGACAGGTAGGTAGGCATGTCGAAGAGCTGCAGGTTTATCCAGGATTCCCCATTTGCCTCGGTTTTTCTTTTCCTCTGCTGCGTTTGTTCCTTTGGATTGAGAGTTTTGGTGGCAGGCGGGTGAAAACGGTTGTTGAGGTTTGGATCGGAGGCAGTAGTGCTTTCTCCTTCCACTCTCTCCCACCTTTCTCTCCTTCTCTCTCTCTCTGCCTGCCTGCCTGTCTGACTGTCTACAACAAAACCTCTATTGATTTTTCTATTCTTACTACTCCCTCTTTAAACAAAAACGAATTTCTTATGATTAGTAGTAGTACTGTACATAATTTTGTCTCTTTAGTCTAACATTCAATTCAGTCCAAGGGAGAAGTGGAGACCGTGACCGATAAAGGAAAGCACACAGCTCAATTTTATTCAAACTCATCCTTAGTTTTCTGTCCTTCAAACTTTTATTTCATTTCTTGTGTTCCAAAAATAATCTTGCATGTACAGACCATAAAATTCCCTAATTGGCATCCAATTTAAACCAAAAGAAAACTTCAACAAAAAGGAAAGAAACCTTGGTAAGTCTTTTATGCATTTTTATTTCTAGTCGGTATAATAGAAGGGAAAGTTGAAAAAAAGATACAAAAGAAAGTCAAAGAGGATGAGAAAAGAACATTATAGAGAGCGAGAAGCAACTTGTATAATGATAGTATCGTTTCTAACCTCTTCTCCATTGCACCTTGTTAACTTTTATGATATGGACGGGGATTTTTACGAGAGGGAAGACCAAGGAGAAAAGAAGTTTTAATAGTACTTTATGTGTGTATAACTTACTTCCTTATTATGAGGACAGGAGTGTGTGTAAAGTACTAGGGATTCAGATTATTACTCCTATACGGCCACTGTCATATTATTATTGTCCATTTGTGTCAAGTTTTACGGGCCTACTGCATACTACTATCAAATTTTGAGAGATATTATTAACCCAGATAAGAAAAAAAAAGATTTTAAAGATGAAGGAAAATAAAATACGTATGTGTACAAGATTTTCATGATTCAGTTCCAGTACATAGGTGTTAAATCGAATTGGTCAAAGCCTAGTGCTTAGATTACTCTGAAAGCTTTTGCTACCACCGGTCCAGGAAAACCATTTCAATTTCATTTCTCTGTCCACGGAATAGAACGTAAAATTTTATTAGGAAACCTTGGCTGCGTAGCATCATTGTCGCACAAAGAGCATTTACTCGTAGCTGGCATCGATCGTCTGATTTAACAAGATCATGAAAAATTGAATAGAAAATACACTATACGTGTCAGTTTAGAGAGCTGATGCTGACACAGGTAGTTTACTCTAGATTTCCATTTTATCGTCTCAAAATATCTAACGTATTCTACCTGTCACTGCCACTGCAAAGTCACTCCAAAATAAAATTTCCATTTTAGCCGAACGTCGAGATTTCTCCGAATTTTTATTTCGCAATGCGACCTTCCTAAATTCATGGCCAGCCAGGTCATGTCAACATCTGCGTAGTTAGTGCCAATACGTTTACATACTTCTATTCTGTATTTATACTCGTATAAAATAAAAAAAAAAGATACAATCAGATATGAAACAAAAGGTGAAGCCAGGTGATTCATATTCTGAGATTTGGCAATCAACCGGATGTTATCTTCTTGTCTTGTCTTTATTTTATTTTGAATAATTCCACCAGCAGCTAAAGTCAAAATAACTCAAGTGAGGTCAAGGATTCAGATTGAGTGATCCGAATTTGGAATAATCCATAATATTACGTATGATTGTCATCGAACCAAAATTGAACGTTAAACCCAAACCTGCCTATAGCATTTGCTTCATAATTCCCTTTAACTAAAAGTGAACATTTGAAAGGTCATAGTGGTAAACAAAGGAAAAGTATTGACATTGAAGTTTCAATGTTCAATTGACGCCCAAAGTGCTATTTATCTTTAAATATGCAAATATATTAGTAGAAAAGCAATTCTTTGGGGAAATAGCTGTAAGTTCTAATCAATTTTGTACGATTATTGATCAAGGCGATGACGAACGTAGTCCCATTTATGTGAATACCTATACCGAAACTGTTTGCTGAAAGAATAATGACAGAAGGCGATAAATACTTCTATCGTTCAAGGTTCGATCAATATATTAGTCGAAAAGAAGTAGAGTTACCAGCATTTTGCACAAAAGCTTGTGAATATTTTGCAAAAACCAACTAGTGCGAAAAACGAAAAGGATTACACTGATAATTTTGAGTCTCAAATCTATAGTGTATTTTTCCGTAATTCTCTGCCAATTCGACTTTGCAGTGTTTGCGGGAAAGAAAGTAAAATTTTTTATGCAAAATTAAATTCCCAAAAGTGGGAAATGAATATATAAAATTGACATAATTTTTCCTAGAAATAGAAATTTGAACTTAATTTGACATGACGTCTGAATAGCGTGTACGTCAAAGACAATAATACGTAGGTAGACTAGGAGCATTAGACAAGTAGAAACCGATTTTGTTAATATTTAATGACAACATTACATCAGACCCGGCGTTTCGCTCCCATTCCCGTTTCATTCCGTCTAAAGTTATTTGAGCACGAGCACCTGAGAAAGGAAGCCATTTGCCAATCCCCCCGTGTCATGTCCTTCACAAATGTCCTTCACTTTGGATACTGGAAATTCAATTTAATTCTCTTACCTGTCCTTCATGTTGTTTTAATGCTCTGGTTTCAAACTTGGAATTTGGCTCAACTAGTAGATATTCCACAAGGCTCTCGTATTTCTATTCCTTCATTTTCTCTCTTCCCTTGCGAAATTTAATCTAATATTTAATTCGAGACTCGCTATTCCTAGTATTCTTCAAGGGTTTCTGATTTCTTGCATTTCGAAGTTTTCCTCCAAGGCATTCAGTCTGATTGCACAAATATTTTCATTAATCTCTCTACGAGTTGCGAATATATTCAAAAATAAAGTTTTTGTCATCAATAATAACAAAAGATAATATTTTACGCATTGTTCAATAAAATTGACCCTGACCCAGTGGAATTCGTGCGCTGGTACGTAAATAAGAAATTCACTTTACTTAAATTTAGTCCATTTGCGTCTAAAAGCGCAAGACAAGACAAGAAACGTGGACAAGGCGGAGTTGAATTTTGTTTGTTCATTCTTTCATGATTTATCACGCGCCTTGTCTACCCTATTCTTTCTTTCTTTCTTGCTTTCTTTTCTGCTAAACCTGTATGATGGGTGAATAATTTATAAACATTTGCAAAATAATCGTCAAATGAGTTTCGATCGAATAGTAAACCAAGTTGTGGATATTTACCTAGTCAGTCCTTCAATCCATTGTTTAAACATAAGTAAAGTACGTGGGTTTCAATTTTGTATTATTTTCTCTTTATAGATTTTTTCTGTGTCACAAAAATGGAGCTGACTGGATTGAAGTGATGGTGGTTGAGATGTTACATTGTATATTGCATAAGAAAACGGATGGAGGCGTTGGGCAATCAATAGAGTAATTTTGCTTCATACTTTATCCTTACACTGTGGATTTGTCTCACA
This sequence comes from Thalassaphorura encarpata, assembly GCA_009869925.1. Lineage (NCBI taxonomy): Eukaryota > Metazoa > Arthropoda > Collembola > Poduromorpha > Onychiuridae > Thalassaphorura > Thalassaphorura encarpata. The sequence goes on from WJEZ01000046.1 coordinate 36,144, forward strand.
AAGTCTGTATTATTGTACGAACAGTTAATTACATGGAAATATTCCAATCCACAAAAAATCCGGAGGTGGGTTGCTCCCGTTGGCCTCGGAATTGAGAATTGGTCATAAATGTCAGCCAATGCCAATGCTATAGTCGTATGTAGCAGCCCGCATCGGCTCAACAGGTTGATTGAAATAAATAGCCCAATAAAATTATGTCATTGGTTTAATTTTTCTCTTGGCTGGAATTCCAGGAGACCTTCAACTCAGAAATACAGCGTGGGCATATGACATGATGAGCATCCTCGCTTCAAATGAATTCGTAATATTCCCTTGTCCCAAGCAATGACGGACACAAACGATACTAATGTAGAGGGCTGTCCCCAGAATTACAAGAATGGGGATGAAGATGAGGAACCTGAGGACTATTGCCACATAACTGATGATGAATACAAGAGCCTGTTGCATCAATCTTATATCCCATGCTCACCTTCTGGGGCAAATCTACAACTAAGCTTGAGTCTTCGAACTTACGAAGGATTTCAATCGCCAGCAACACCATATAATAATTTATCCTCAACTTCAAATATGACTGCAACTAGTCATGGAAGACTCATAGCTTTGGCCCCTGAGACCTTCCAGCAGGGGTCACTCGTGGCTGTGCGTCTATCAGAAGATCTCGAAGATTCCAGCAGCAGTCCTTTTCATTCGGCTGCTGAAGATTTTCAAGAAGTTGAATTTCAAACAAGGGATCGTGACCCACTCCTAGTTCGTGGCCCTGCCAGAAAAGGTGGTTTTCATCAATTTTTTAACAATAATCATCGAACAAACAACAATGAAGAGAAACCTAATGAAAGGGTGAAGCAACATGAGGATGAAATTGAGACTCCTACTCGTAGACCAATGATTTGCTCATTTGGAATTATTTTGGCAGCTATTTCTTGCATATTTTTTGCAACGAGTGCCCTCATCGTCAAAATATCCGTTCTTCATCCAATGGAACTTTTGGCTGTTCGAGGCCTAGTCCAATGGATCCTGGTTGCACCGATCGTCATTTCATCTGGGAATAGTTTCTTTGGTCCTCCAGGGAGTCGTTCTCTTCTCTTGGCTAGGGCAATCCTTGGCTCTGTGGCTCTCATCATGTCTTTTATCTCAATTCACCTGATTCCTCTAGCGGATGCTGCCACAGTCATTTTTACATCTCCTGTCTTTGTCTCAATTTTTGCCTGTGTGTGTCTTGGGGAGCTTTGCTCCTTGTTTGACGTTGCTATGATCATCCTCACTCTCATGGGAGTTCTCCTTGTGTCCAAACCATCCTTTGGTTTCATCAGTTCTGGATCTTGGGAAGGGATTGCAGGGACATCCAGTGGATTGGCAGCGTCCATGCTCACTGCCATGGCCTTCATCGTCCTTCGACAACTGAAGCATGTCCACTACGCTGTCACTGTCCTCTGGTTCTCAACCGTCTTGGCCTCTTTTGGAGCTATCCTCACCCTTGCCCTCAATGGCTTCACACTTCCAACTCAATGGGTCAGCATCGTTGAATGTGTAGCCATAGGTGTTTGTGGGTTTTTTGGACAAGTACTACTCACAAAAGCTCTTCAAATTGAAAATGCAGGGCCTGTAGCTGTAGCAAGGACTTTGGACATTGTTCTTGCATTTTTTTACCAAATCACACTTTTGCATGATACCCCAGACTGGTACAGTTATTTGGGCTCACTCCTCGTCGTGTCTTGTGTTTTGCTCACTGCACTTCGCAGATGGTATGATGAGGTCCAGGCTGTTAAGACTGACAAGCCTATGATTGGCTCCTCTCAAAATAATGCATAAAAATTCGCGACAGTATTTAATTGTACCAAAATATTTCAAACCTCTGCCTAACGCTAAAGCGGTGCTATACATTGCTATCTCTCTCGCTCGAATACATTCAAAATATACCAAAATGCTGAAAGATTATATTGACCAAATCAAAATATCCCATTGGAAAATCAAAGGTGCTAATTCTTTGCAAAATTAAATTCTTTGTACATGTAATTGCTCAACCTGCACGGTTTTTGTATGTTTTTCAGTTTCAGTTTCAGTTTAAATTCTATATTTTCCTTAATTCTTTTGTAAATTTAACGATGAATGCTAAATGTTAAGAAACATTTCCACCCAAGTGCTGGCTAATCCAAAACGTTGATGATTCTCTCTAAACGTGTAAAATTTAAGCATGCAAAGAGACGAAAAGGTCAAAAGTACTTATTGTCAATGTAAACTTTAGAGTCTGGATATGTGGACTGTACGCACGCTAAAGCTCGTGCTATGCTATAGTCTATCTTTTAATATAGATTAAACTTTAGTATTAACGAGGGTACAAAATTAGCCCAACTAATTTCGAGTGATAAACTCACATCATATCATATAAATACATAGTATGTAAATTCTTACAATTAAATATTAGATGAAAAGCTAAGATTGTAGAATACACTAATGCTAAAGTTTTAATTTTGATTTCGTTAATACTTGTACACTGGATTAATTTTGGATTGATTCATTATCAAGGTGATTTGTACGCATTTATAATTTTATGGATTGAATATTCTTAAAGCAGACTTGAGTTGATTTTTCTTATTTTTTTAACACTTGCTGCTTGGGTTGACTTGAGACACGCCCCATACGTGTACTCTAGAAAATAGTGCAGGAGTGGATCGTTGATTTATGTAACAAAGGATTTCTTCCCACGCTGATTTTTTTGTAAACAAATTATTCTCAACATGTTTCATTTTTTATATGCGTACCTGGCTTATTGCTGTAGTTTACTTTTCAACTCTAAAATAGATTTGAAATAGATTTTCTCATGCTAGTAATTTAGGAACCCATGTTTGAAGTATCGACTATTGCTATTTACAAATCTATTTGTACTTAATATAAGATTTTAGGCTATAATGACATCTTGACACATAGCTAATTCACTTAGCTAAAAAGTGCAATGTGTAAGGAAGCTATAACAAGGGGCACTTGTAAATATTCCTATGTAAACTAAATTATAAATTAAGTCATTGTATTGTGTGTTAAAGCTAGCTTAAGATTTGATATTACTTAATTATATTTAGTTAGTACAGGGAAACTCAACTCCAAGTTTAGTTGACCCCTAGTAACAAAGAAAAATGGCCATTATGTGGAACTATTTGCCCTCCTTTTGGAGACTCATGGCATTTAGCTTCTACACCATTTACCAATTCTATAAAATTGGTTCTAATGTAAGATATTTCTCAAAATTTGAATGTTTAATTAAGTCCTACCAATTTTTTCTTCTTAATGTCATGTGATAGAAATTCTAAATGGGACTAATGGGTCAGTATTGGAAATCAGTTTGGTTTCCTAACCAAATTAATTAATTGTAAAGTATCTTGCATGATGACCGGCGTTGTACGTCTGTGTAGTTTTATTTTTTTATGGAATATGTCAAAGAAATCGGAGGAAGCGCAGGTCAGGCAGAGTTTACAAAATAATATTCTATGAACCAGTCATAATTATTTATGACTTGAAAATGCTCGAGCGCAGCTGTGTTAAATTGTATTGCAATTACACTACTACATATACCACCTACTTATGTATTAGCAACACTTACTGGTTAAGGTCAAGGGTCATCATACCATACATAAATTAAAATCACACAAGATAGCACATACAAATATACACAGAGAGGAAAGCGAAAAGTTGTATTGTCACATCAGAACAGAAGGAAATTGATTTTTGTGGAATTTCATTTCAAGCTCCGTGTGTAACATAAAAACTAAACATTCCATATTGGTGCCGAAAATTTTGTCTTGTTCCAAATTAAATATATCAAAAGAAAAAATTTTCTTGTATCCTTGTGCCACTCTCTAAAACGTGTTACCTTTCGAACTTTGTAGCCTTTGTAATCTTAAGTAGAAACTACTAGTAGAATTATTTATTAAATATCTTAATTATTACATGTATAATTATATTGTCACATTCAAATTGTATTTACGAATAAAAGTATATCGTCATGTAGCTTTGTAGCTTTGAGTATTATTTTTAAATTTGGCTGGCTAGCTGGCACACAGAAACCATACGCCTCAATTAATTCTGGATTAAATTCACGACATGATTTAGTTTCCTATATTATTCTTCAACCCATAAATAGAGGAATTGATTTCCGTGTGGAAGATTGACGGACCCACAAACTAACGTAAGAGGCACATAAACAAATCGGATGATTTTTCATTTTCATATTCTTCTAACTAATTGTTATTGTTACACGCGCCGACAGGCAAATCCAAATATAACAATACGTGTGAAAAAACAATTAGAATTGGATGGGTTAACTGAGCTAAGCTTAAGCTCGTGCTCCTTGCTTGGCTGAGGGCGGTAGGTGTGGAATTGGTTAAAATTATTATTGACACACTATAAAAAATTAAAAAACAGGAGAGATAAGATGATCGATTCCATTTTTAGGTAATGGGATGAGAGAAGACTCCCTAAATTATGCGGATGATCAAGATCTAAAGACTCCACCCGTTGAGTGTGTCCTTGGCAAGGGCAGGCAGCCAGCCAAGTGGATGAATGTCAAGTCCAAATTCGCAATTTACTCCCAATTAAAATAAACTAAATAATCATCCACTTATGAAAAGCTACGCTCAAGTCCTCAACTCAATTATTATTGCCTCTTAACTATCCATGCAAATTCTTCAAGTCATATTCTGGCAAATTGGCAAATATTTGCATGCGATTTGGACTTGATGAGATTTGTAACACGCATTGACATGATACAGCTCAGTTGATGCACGCGATACAATTTTGGTTGACCATGAGGACGACTCGCTGACAAAGCTGACGTGTGCGTCTTCTCGCCAAATTCATCCAATTCAAGGATTACATGATTCTAATTTGTTTGGCTGGTTGTACGAAAAGTCAACGATTTTTTGATTCTGATGCAGAAACGAGTAGTCCACTGAATTAAGTTACTTTAAAAATCTTATGGAATATTTTGCTAACCCACCTCCGTTTTTGCAAAAAAATGCTTTAGAAATAAAATTAAAAAAACGCTTGGACTAAGGTCGAGCCTAAAATTAACCTTGCACTGTTTTAATTTTTTATGATTTTTAATTTAATGTAGATGGAGAGAAGATTAGGAGAGATGATGATAGTAAAATCTTTGATCTAGTTTAATATCCAACACCTCCTTCCTATTATAATCCTCGTGTGGATTATCGTGTGGACGCGTCTCAACTCCAAGTCCAAATACGTCTCGTGTCCAAGGACATGTATTTTGCGTAGGATTCCACCAGGACTTGAGAGTTTTGAGTCTTTGGCATATTTGATGCCAAAGTAATTGATGTTAAATTAATTTTGCATCATACAAGTACAATGTGTACGTATGTACAGTACATGTACTTGTACTTGATGAGATTCCTTGTTTTCTTCCCTCTGTCTTACCTAGTCGTCGGTTTGGCTTTGGCGTTGGCATTGTTATCCCCAAATCCCAAAGCAGTGCGTGTTAATGCTAACCCTTGCAAAATAAATTGGTCTGGAAGGAGGAATTGTCATCTTTTGTAGGAATTGAAATGAGCTAGGACTCGTTATCGTAATAAACTAAATCAACTTTAACATTTGTCTTGGACTTCTTATAAATATGAGAGTCTCACGTTGATTGCTCAACTAGTTTTCATCAGGAGACACTCAACTCAACAGTGCAATAATTAAAAGACTCTTTGGACCAGGAGTCGTCAGACTTGTTTTGTGCAAGTGGACAAGTGGAGGTTTCATTTATTACGTACTACTCGGGATTAAAATTTATATTGTCGATTAATTCTTGGATCCTTGCTCATCATGTAAGAAAAATTCAATTTCATTTATAACTCAAGCAGAAAATTATCATAGACAAATTAGGCAAGTTAGGCAATTCCGACAAGGGAATTGCTATTATCAGTTTTTCCTATATACGGTCTACTTTGAGGAATTATTGGCACAACCATATATCCATGGCCATTCTAAATTAAGGAAAATTATCATAATCATAACAAATGACTCAATCATACGCGAATATCTTTCTAAGATTTCCGGACTAACTGGATGAGTAAAAATGGATTAGGTAATTCGCACCTCATCCTTGTTTAGATTTGAATTCTCAGTAGTCGTCTTAACTCGTAAACCTCAAGGCAAACATTTACGGACATGACATAATCCCATTTACACACATGTGAATTTTTATATTTGGACATGTCGGAAAATCCAACGTTTCTTTCAAATATTTCTTAAGCCAAACGTAAAGGTACCTAGGACACCCCAGATTGTAATGACTTCTCGTTAATTAAATTTGAGAGTTGATTTATTACACGGAAAACTATTGAGAATGAAAAAGTTTTATGGGAATCGATGCAATCAACTCATTAACAAATTTGGCATGATCAAAGACCACCTGCATTCCAAATCCAAGCAGCAATTAATTAGAGGGAAGCTCCAAAAAATTTTATGCCTGGCTAGTTTTGTTCTGTAATTACTACAGCTAAGATTTAGAATAGTGTGGGGGATAAATAGGACGGGTTGTGTCCAAGTTTAGTTCATTTTTCCATCGAACACTCAACGTGCAGCAGGAACTTGTGACGAGACTCTAATTTGAGTGTGTCAAATTTATGTGCATATATTTAGTGCCAAAGAAGGAATTGATGATGGGTCCTCTACTCGTTCCAATATTTGCAATCCTTGCAATCCAATTTACCGCATCATCTGCTCAATATTCCGGTGGTAAGATTTACCCGATAATTATTTCTTCTAATTAAATCTTTAATATGATCATATGTCGTAGTTTCTAATCAAGTAGATTCGGCTTATTTACACTTTACTACAAGTCTTAATCTAAGCTAATCGTAATCTCGTAATCTATCTGTCTCTTTAATTCTCTGCCTTGTATCATTAGTGCGATTTGTCTCAGATTTCCCATATCGGATTATGTGGACAATTTGATAAAAATGGCAAATCTTAAGTAGTGCAGTACAGTAACAATTGGTGTGAGTCACCGCTAATGCCTTACACTTGTATTTTTAATATTAGATTAAGTATGCAAATAATTTTTGGCCAATTATAAAAGTAATAATTTAACATTATATGTAGCCTTCTGTAGAATATTAATCACAAAGCTTGTTGTTGTGTCGTCTGCTATGTAATCCAAGTAGTTTAACAACCAACACGTCAATCCGCCATTAATTTTTGGAACACTGACTGTAACAAAATCGGTAACGACGAAAACCTTTTGGATTTGGATGTTAATGGAATTTTAATAATTTATTGATGGGTAAAATAGTGAACCCATGCCATCCTTCACCATGTGGGCCAAACACTGATTGCACAGTGAATTCAGTTGGAGCAGCTATTTGCAGATGTATTCCAGGATATTTTCCAAAACCTGACACAATCACTGGATGTGGACTTCAGTGTACTTATGATACGGATTGTCGGAATCATGAAAGGTGCAGCAGTGGAAAATGTACCTCAGTTTGTATATCATCCCGTTGTGGAATCAATGCTGAATGTGAGGCTCATAATCATAGGGAAGTTTGCAAGGTATTGCATTGAATTCTTATATTTTATAAAGAATTCGTAATTAAAATTTATTTGCAATTAGTGCCCCCGAGGATTCCAAGGAGATCCATTGTTCCAATGTAGACAATCTGCACCAATTGCCCGTCGAATCATTTCAGCACCACCAGCGTAAGTCCCAATATCTTGCTTCTTTCTTATTTTTTAAGATTTTAATTGAGCAAATAAATTTTACACATGCCCAGTCCATTGATCATTCGAGCAATCGACCCATGTTCACCATCACCATGTGGATTTAATGCTGTCTGCAGAGCTAATGGCGATAGACCCGTTTGCAGGTAAGCCAATCGAATATAACTAAAAAAATAAAGCCAATTAATTATTCCTGGTTTAAACCATTAGCTGAATTCATTTTTACAGTTGCGCACCCGGACATCAAGGTGATCCTTACCGTGGATGCAGACGAGGAGAATGTGAAGGTAAAATAAAAATTTGGAGTTCATGTATAATTATACTGCAAATGTGCAAAATAATTTAAAGATTGAATCAGGAAATTTTTAGCAAACACTTGGTGTCTTTTGACCCTGGACAGGAATTTTTTCTCAGAACAGATGAAAGAAAAACTTGTTTTGTGGTTTTCTTTATGTCCCTTTAGTTTAAATGTCAATCTCCGCACGACATGACCGAAAACCAGTTTGTAAATTGAATTTTTAAGTAAACATGAATTCAGACTGTCAACATATACTAATTAAAAATCCGTCTTGTGATTAATTGTACAAAGGAATATTCACTGGCTTTGGCGTTAGATTATTATAAGTGAATTCAATTTTGTGCATTAGGTCTTACTAACCTTAATTTTTTTTTTTTTGCCCACAGCCAATGTAGACTGTCCATCTTTCAAAGTTTGTCAAAATTACCAATGTATCAATCCTTGCACATCGGCTTGTGGAACAAATGCTGAATGTGATGTGAGAAATCATGTTGCGATTTGCCGTTGTCCGGCTGGGTGGACAGGAGATGCGACCAGACATTGCAGAATTTATGATGAAAGTATGGAAAATTGAAAATTGTGGAAAACCTGGACTAACCATCGAGATATTTAACATGTTACACAATTTTTTGGGTCAAAACCTTATAATATTGTCTAATGCATAGGGCATTTAGGTGCCAATTGTTACTGTACTGAGCTAAAAAGAAGCACTTGCGCAGAAATATGCGCTGTATAACTAATTTTAATTGAAGAAACTATATTTCTGAGGTAATTTGGCAATTTTCTTATTGTCCCTTGACTCTTGACAGATGAACTTTGCAATCCAAGCCCTTGCGGACCAAATACAAAATGTCGCGTAGACTCTGGACGTGCCATTTGTTCTTGTGAAACTTCATACACTGGAAATCCATTGACAGGTTGTCGCCATGAATGTGAATCAGACGGAGAATGTTCATCAGGGCATGCTTGTATAGATTTCAAATGTAAAGACCCCTGTATCAATGCTTGTGGTTTGCACGCAACTTGTGAGGTGAGTTTAATCTCAAACACTTCGATGATTTTAATTTGGAAAATGTTTAATTTATGCCATAATTCTTCCAGGTTCGTAATCATGTTGCTGTGTGCCGATGCCCAGCAGACTATTTGGGTGATCCGTACACAAGATGTTTTGCAGAATGTACTAGCCACGCTGACTGTCCTGCTAATCGGTAATTCATTTTGCAAAAACTTGAAATAAAATGCAAATTAGTTGTACTAAAACTTCGATTTGTTGAACCATTAGTGCCTGTATCGGTCTGAAATGTGGTGACCCATGTGCTGGAGCTTGTGGAATCAACGCAGACTGTCGTGTGGATCGTACTTCTCACAAAGCCATTTGTAGTTGTCCGAAAGGTATAGCTCCTACTAAATTTTAATCTATAACAATTTACAAGTGCGTACAACCATTTTATTCAGGGTACACCGGACACCCATTTGAATCCTGCCGTCGCCAGACTCCAGGTTAATATACAATATAATTGCAACAGACTAATTGAATGTAATTATATGTATTTGGAATCTCTAATTCTTATTAATTTGTGTTAATTTGCAATTAATATTTTAACATTGACAATGGTTAAGGAGTAGATTGGTGTATTTGTCGTACGGCTAAACTGATAAAATACATTTGTATGTAGTAGTATTGCTCAACATTTTAACCAAATATATTTACCAATTGGGTCATCTGGGACAAATCCATTAATTCCTGTTCCTGTTTTAACTCTTTTAACTCATTCGGCTGAATTTTCAGTAGTGTAGCAAGCAAATTGGCGAAAAGTTGAATTAAAATTAATCCGTTGTTCTTCGCATTCTACTTCTGTTTTGTACATTGTACTGTACGTGCGTAGACGTATGTATTAACCACTTAAACCAATACTACCACAACCAGGTAATTAATAAACTAATTATTATACTACAATTTATTAATACATGAAATAACTATCCAAAAATTATATGGGATACGTAATAACACTATAATTTGTGTTGGATTTTGAAGAGGACCTTTGCAATCCAAATCCTTGTGGAACAAATGCACAATGTCAACCAGGGCATGACAATTCAGGACGAGACAGACCAGTCTGCACTTGTTTACCTGGCTATGTTGGAGATGCTCTTCATCATTGTAAGTAAAATTGAAATCTGCATTGTTAAATGTCACAATAATCCTAAAACATATTTGAATTATCAGGTAATCGTGGAGAATGTTTGAGCGATTCGGATTGTGGACCTTCTCGCACGTGTCGGAACTTTCAGTGCCAAAATCCATGTGATGGGGCTTGTGGTGTGAACGCAAATTGTGAACAAAGGAACCATGGAGCTGTATGTCAGGTAAAATGACCCATGACCCTATAAACGCCTTGACCTGACCTGGCCTGAGCCTATAAGTTTTTTTTTCTATTCTAATAGTGCCCGAGAGGTTTTACTGGTGATCCATTTGTTCAATGTACTGCCGAACCATTCCGTGCTCGTAGACATTCCCTCAAAGAGGGGGAAGAGGGGGAGAAAGAAGAAGAAAAGACCAAATTGGAGGCAGTAGAAGTAAAAGAGAAGAAAGAGGAATAAAAAATTTTCTTCCTTCATAATTCCAAAGAGACCAATACAAAAAAATTGAGTTTATTTTAACAATTACTCAACACTCCAACAAATATATTTAGTAGTTTAGAATTCATCAAATAATTAGTTTTGTCTCCAATGTCTTCCTTCTCCATTTCTGTTCTACTCTTCCAAAATTCTTGTTTTAGAGCAAAGAAATTCTATAATTCGAAAATTACCTAGTACATATTGTGCGAATTTCACTGTCTGTGCAAAATTTCACACTTTCTGATTCAATCAATAAACTTCCAAAACTACACACTACACTACACATCGGAAATTGTAATATAGACTTTTTGTATTTTGCAAGGAAAACAAACAATTTCTAAGCTTACATCTAATTTCCACAAAAACAACATGAATTAACTAATGATTGAATATTCAAATAACCAGACAATATTTTCAAAGCACATTTAAGTACCACGCTCAATTTCCATCGAGCGAGGGGGTGAAAGTAAATTGTGGAAAGGAACCGATTCCTGATTTTGCTCTTCCACCTTTTTCATTTCTGTACGTGATGTTCCAGCATAGGCTTCATTCCTAGGATTATCATCCATGAAGACTTCATCTTCATCTTCCTCATCTACCATGTCCAAATGCGACAGCCCTTTTCCCTCTAGAAGTCTCTAAATTAGGCGTTCCCACTTTCTTGGGTGGAGTGCTGGTTTTTTCGGCTAGTGAGAACGGCGGCCAGACTGGAGCTACGTTTTCTGAACGAACCTTTCGAAGGAGATCCTGAAGTCCTTCAACTTCTCCATCGTATCCTCGTCCTTCAACAAATTCCTTGAATCGTGCATGCATTGTTTCCCGAGACAAGTCTTGATGAGTTTTGTCTAAAGTTTTAACTTGAACTCGCCACTGTTGAAAATCGATTATTCACGCATACTTTGTACTAAAATCAGAAACATACACATGCAGAAAATTATTAAAAAAACTTTCAAAGTAGAATATTCACATTCAGCATGGATATCATTAGATTAAGGTACCTTCACAAATTCATTGGGTAATGGAATAGGATTATTTTTTGTTTCCCCCTTCATCTCAAAAGGAAAAACAATTTGGGTGAAATTCTGAGGTTTCAATTTTTCCCAACAACGTCGCCCATCCCGAGAAAGAGTACGGTCTAAAATACATTTAGATACGCGTGTATTTATTTTGTTAATTTTACAGCTTAAATAATAGCAAAGAACTTACTAATTTCCTTCACTACAGCATACTGAGAAGGATGTGGTGGCAAACGGGCCAATTTCATATGCTCTTCTAATTTTGGGTACGTGGTTGCATGTGGCCCAAATGTAAGTTTTGAGCACTTGGTTCCAGACAAAATCGTGGGATATGATGGTGAGTGAAAGTTGAACTGACATCCAATGCAGTCACTACAAATCAAAATAAGCCTTAAGCCGCCGTCTCAAAATAAAAAAAGTACTACACGGACAGTTAACAAAAACTTACTGAATAATGATCTGGCGTGCCATCCCTGTAAAGGTACAATCTTTGCAATCCACAATTTTCAAAATTTTCCCAATACAACCCAAGTATATAGTTGTATTTTTGCATTTCTCAATAGACACGTGCGTAAGAACCATAGGTGTGTAAATATTGGACTGGTTACATCGATAAATCTTCATGTTTGAGAATGGAATTACATTTTCAAATTCACAGAAGACTTGTTGATTCACTTGAGAGATAATGAACCAACTGAAAGAAATATTGAGTGTAAATTCGAGTAATTATCAAAAATAAATTATAGAATATCAAAGTAAACATTGAATTACCCATGTGGAGGCGGTTGTCTATTTGTTCCAATTTTATTATATTGTGAGACCTCATCAACCTTATTAAGACATAATCCTGTTTTAAAGCCTGAGTGAGCAGCATTCGCTAAGCAACAGGTTGAACCCAAAGGGTAAGGCTTAATCTTTTCAATAATCCAATTAATTAATCTTTGACGATCAACAGTTTTGTCCGTCTCGTGAAAGTCAAGGGATTTTCTCACACATTCAAATCCAAGAAAATCTTCAACTCCTAGTACATTACACCTGGAAAATATTGACATTGTCACCCAAATAAGAAAAATTTGCCAGAGGAATAAAAATAAGTTCTGCAGGATATTACCCTTTCTCTGCACGCAACACCCCAATGAAAATGAAATTCAAAGCAGACACAATTTCTACGGAAGTCCTCGTAGTTGACTCATCGGACTGAAATGAAAATGAAAGTCTACAGGATACAAAAGGATATAAATTTAATTGCAATTATTTTGCTTACTATCAATTGAAGAAATTTAATTATTTCCTCAATGTTTGCCTTCACAAAATCAACGTGTTCTTCCTCGCCAATGATAAACTTCACTTCTTTCACAGGGGAGTTCGGCCACCTAGTCAGACCAAGGGTAAAATTAAAACAACTGAACATAATGGAATCGAAAGAAAACAATTTATCATTACTCGAAAGGGAATTCTTCAGCATCTCTGCGAAATGTTTTAAGTTCTGGAGTTTTCTTCTGTTCATTATTTTTCTGGATGCGGGTCAAATGCTGAATGTATAGAAATAGTAGGAATTCTAATGTTGGGACAGTAACTTCCGAGTCAGAACCTCCTGGAAAATATAGTTAGATAAATTGAATGACCAGGAGGACGAATTACAAGTTATACAAGTTTAAAAACATAAATAGACTTACTGCTAGTTCGCCGAGTAGATAAATGTTTAGTATCCTGAGTAACTTCTTCTACACCTTTCTCCTGATTCAGAATTTGTTGACAGATTATGTCGAACAGACGAAAGTACATCCAGCCGACCTCAATATCCAGGTTGATTTTAAACTGACAGATACGTATCCAACTTTGAAAAGTGATATGTGGAAAGAAGTTAGGCCCTGATGATTTCGAATGAGCCCAAATCATTTTTAAGACCTAAAAATCAGAAATAGAATACATTATAACCAAATCTTTTAAAACTTAAAGCTCCAACGTGCAGTTTAGTTTGCTTACCGTCGCATCGAGTTCCACAGAAGGGAAGTCGGGCAAACGCCCAAACTCTAAAAGTCCATGCTTAACCCAAAGTTCAGGAATCATATATTTTCTTAGCTTTATCTTTGGAGAATGGGTCACTTCCATTGCTGCTGCCATTTCGTTAATGCCACATGAATTAGCACTGGCACTATTCTTGACTTCAGTTCACTGGGAAAAAAGTCGAATAAATGAGACTACGGATTAAGCCAGAGTCAGTGTGATGAGCCCAGATGCCCAGGTACTACGTTCTACGTTCATTTGATTATGCATGACGGAATGGTCAATAAACTAAAATTAAGCTGCAGTCTCTTTGTGCCGTGCACACGAAAAATTATCTACTCGTAGGAAAGTCACAATAATACAACTGCCAACCACTTCCTTGCACTACGCATTGCATACAATGTTAAAAACTGAAGGAATTGACAAGAATAATTTAACTTGTCTCAAGAAAAAAGAAAGAAATACGATTTCACTTACCTCGTAACGTGACCCCAGCTGTTCGTCCACAAGTTGACAAGACAGTTCGTCAAGACCAGACACGCGAATATTTTTAGAGTATTAAGATTCTTCTTTGGCGGACCTGGGGTAAATATTACGATTCAGGCGATTAAAAGACGGAAAGACGGAACGACGTCGAGTTGAGTAGGGCAAACAATAAAGCACTACGAATGAGAGTCTGTCCCTGCCCGCCACAGAATCCCAGAAAATGAGTCTTTCTGTTGAAACAATTCTCAATGCATGCATTTTCATTTATCAATTCCTAATTTTTGGATATTTAATGAAATTATATCAGTATGTAAACGTAGTTTTCATTTTTAAACAAAATGAATAAATAATACGATGTGAGTTGACCAATGTTGACGGTTTTGACCTACACTACACTACAATAACATCAAATTAAATCTGCAAAATCTTGATTGTTTTTATATGCAATGCAGCATTCCTACCGTACTGTGTGATTCTGATTCTAATTGTGTAGTTTAGTTTTAGCCCAGTAATTACCAGTCGTTTAGTATGACTCGATTACAGGATTCCGCTCACAATTATATTTAGTTAGAATTTAATATTAGTTTTATTCTATGAAGCAAACGAGCAGAGGAGACTGTACTTGACTTATGAACACAGTGCAACACAGCATTAGCCATTTAGCATAGTAGTCTAGAAATTATGCAACAAATTAGTAATGTACATTACATTCCTTGTGTTATGCAATGCAAGGACGCATATCACCAGTATGGATAATTTTTAATTTTTACATAAATGGATTAACATTACATTCACTTTAAGTTGTCAGTTCTTGCCTAAGCGTAGCCCAACCAAAGACTCTGTGCCAAAGTGTAACTTTTCCAGAGGAAAAATTTTAAAATGCATACATTATCCACGGACCAAGTGAATAATTACCTCACAAATGTAATCAACATCCCGGACTGGAAATAATCAACTGAAACGAGATAAATTACAATTTCTCAAAACTTTTCATCGTCAAACATTTGCAAATGTTTATTTCCATGTAAGTAAAATCCGACAAAGTCTTGACTAATGCACAGCAGATTGATTGTAGGAGGTTTTCTTATCTGTCATTATTTATTCAATTTTGACCAGAATGTGCGAATGGCTGCCAGAGACAAGTCTACTCGAAAACACCCAACTTTAGATCAAGTCATTCAAGTCGGATTGAGTGGGGCAGGTGGAGTTTGCAATGAAGTCAATGTATTCAACAAACTTATTCTAGAATTTTTGGGATATGACGCTTACCATATTGGAGGAGATGTTTACAATGGAATGGTTAGAGGAAGTCATTGTATGACTGTTGTCCGATTTTCCCCTAATGAACAATATTTGTTGGACACGGCTTCTGCAAATCCATTGGAAGAACCCGTACCACTTCATCAACTCCCTTACAAAGGCATTGCAGGTGGTTATGCGTACGAGTATCGAATTTCCCCTGAAGGGGACTATAGAAGATATCAACGTGGTGGAAGTTTCATGAATGGAGATTTTGTAAGAAATACAATTCTATTACAACGCATTATCTTGAATTGAATAAAATACATTAACATTTCTATAAATATGTTTAGGCGGATGCTGATAAAGAGCAGGAACGTTTTCGTTTTACACTTGACAAGAAAAACTTTAACGATTTTGATGCAGCAATGACAAAAATTTACACGGATGCTAAGAATTCTCCATTTCTCTCGGTTCCATTTTTGTTTCGATACTTGGAATTTACAGAAACACATTTTCAATTTGTCATCGTTAGAGGAACCAGCATCATGTTGGCGACAAAGGATACCAGAGAAGTCAAGGAATTTGCAAGTTTTGATAAAATGAAACCTGATATAGAGAAACTTTTTCCTAATCTGAAGAAAAATGAAATCGAGGCTGCTTGGAAAACTTTTAACGACATGTCACAAAAATAAATTAACAAAATATTAGGAAATAATGCAATTACAAATTATATGTATGCTCAAAAGAATAAAATAGACGCAACCGTCCTTTGGTGAACGGTGAAATCTAAAATTTATTTATAATTTGTAGGATTTGTAAGAGTCAGGCAGTTTCACTGCTTGACTTATCCTTAGACGACTGTCTTAACTGTGGAGCCAGTGAAGCCAAATTTCTGGCTCGTTTTCTTCTCCTCTTGACCTAGACCCCCGTCTCACCAGTTCCAACCCCACAATCTCGAATGTTAGGGGCAGCCTGGGGTACTGGGTTTGGTCCCAATGGTTCAATTGGAATTTTGTAATTACGTTTAACCCAGATTACAATCACCAAGAAAACAAGGAGAACCATAAAAATAAGTCCCAATAGTCCCAATACAAATCCTAAAATGATAGCATTCTTTTTGTCGTCAGCTCGTGACTCTTGAACTGCTCTCAGGAGAAGTTGGATGTCCTCGTGCATCCAATCCTCATGGCCTTCCTGCTCCATGGGCTACAAAACAAAATTCAATAATTAATGTATTGCCATTGCCAGGGTAGGAATATGATTTAATCAATGAAGTTTTTATATATTTGTAAACCGTACCGCGGAGTCAGCCAACACGATAATCGGAGCGATGAGAATCATTACAAACAAATTCTTCATGATTGAACAATTTCAAACAAAAAAAACTTGAAGAAATAAACAGTTCAAAAGATGGGCAGCGATTGAGCGTACGCAAGTATAGCCAGGGCCTTGAGCGTTCAAGGAAAGATTTATGGAAAATAGAAAAGTTATACACAGGGAGATTTAATCATCTTTACTTTAGTCACCATCGTTAAAAAATTAGAAATTTTAGATTGACTCATCCACCGTTCATCCTTCTAGATATGCATTACAGTGAAAGTTCGCATTTTGACTTAACTACTTTCAAAATCAATAAACTCATACAATGAATCATACACGTTTCCAAATTTCAGGACATCGGCCTACTTGGGTTGTTGTTGCATGGAATTTTCTATCATTATATTTCATAGCACCACTTTTGGAGATATTCTCCAAAATTCGCAATAAATGAATTATGCAAACACCCTACAGGAAGAGATTAATCTTTTTTGCTATTTCAAGTACTTTTTTATGTTCCAAAAAACGTAAGATTTTTTTCTGCAGCAATAATGATCTGAACACATTTCGCAGTTTCCCCCTATATTATAGTCAGACTGCACTGCTTGAAATAGAGAATTATGCTGAAAAATCAATATAACTATAATTGAACCATACTACCCGAGTATTCGTATTTGTACTCCTCTTGGTAATCAAATGCAACAAAATAGAACGTCGCAATGGTATGCTAACCTTTGATAAATGTGTGAAATTAATTGGGTCTTGGCTTGTCCGCGACTTTCTTGTCGTCGCCTGAGCAGTTGAACTCCCCTACAGAATTAATGCCCGATTACAAATTTAGATTTTCTGCTCGTATTGAGACCTGAATTAATATTTTCTATCAAATACTCTAAATTACAGGAAATCCAACTACAAAAGTACAAAATGAGCAGTAGCACCAACAAGAATCAACACATACTCCAGCCAACAATTTATAGACCCAAGGCCGAGGCTGAGGTCAAAATTAGTTTTGGAATTTTAATTCAATTAAATTAATGACTATCTAACTGCAAATTCTGTTATAAATATTCCATGAATTTGAGGGTAAATCTGAGAAAGTCTTTATCCAGTACCGGGATATTGGAATATTTGAACTCTTCTGGCTCCTGGGATGGGGATGGGGTGGAAGGGTGGAATTGGAATGGAATGGAACGACGGAGAAGAAAGAAAACGTTCGGCGCCCAAATTCCTTCGCTAGCATTCTACGTCTTGTCTTTTGTCAACTTCAATAACATGGAGGGGTATTCGTCAAAATCAAACTTTTGACAATATTATATCTTATCCTCTCCTTGTTCAAAATTCACCATGCCGCCGTTGTATTAAAAAACGCATAATATTAAACGCTAAACGTTTATTCGTTCCGCTATTGCAGTTTAGTTTTGTCGTAACTCCAGGACTATATATCGATGTGATTTGACCCGCACTAGTACATTTTAGGTTTTGGATAACATAAATAAAAATGGATGTTCCTAACGCTGACTTGTTTTTGCCTTGGCTAGCCTAGACTTTGTTTTCAATAGAGTAGAAGAAGTTGAGCGTATTCAACATCGAAACTATCTGCGACTAATTCTCTAAAAATGATAGCAAAGCAAAGGAAAAATCCTTGCAAGTAAAATTAATTTTGAATTCAACATAATTTAACGAATAAGATGAATGCAATCACCACCTTCTCTTTGGTGAGTTCTGTCAGTGTTCGAGATAAATACCATAAATGATCTAATTGAAGCTTGGTACCGAATTGAAATCTGACAAGGGAGGGTATGGGAAGCCGACTCATAGATTTCAACCATTCAGGTTTTATTTTAAAGTGCCAATAATATAAAGATTTTTGGTAAAAAACTAGCTGCTATTATCCATGTGTACGGAAATGGCATGGGGTCAAAGGTCAATTTTTGTAACATTATAAAAGTGCCCGAATTAGCTAAGTTGACATGAAGGCGGACCTATTAACCTTTTACAAAATGAGATAGAATCGTCATGCCGTCCAAGTTGTATTTGGGGGTTAAAAGATCAAAATTTCGTAGACAATTTGCATTCTAACAAGGGCCACATGTGTACTAATACATAGGGAATTAACATAAATTGCCATGGCGCTTGATTTCCCTGTAATAGTTAACTTCCCCGTTACATTCAAAAGTTAATGCTATGAAGTTTCAAAATAAGTTCTTGCATTAAGCTATTCTTATACAGGATTTAATGACGATTCCGAATTCGATTGAATTTTTGACCTCAGAACTTTCGATAAATAGTTATAAATATTTTCATGGAACGATTTTAACAGCATTAAGTAGTACAATTAAAACCTTGTCAACTTTGTAGGTCTCTAATATAACCAGCTTCTAGAAAAGTCGATTTTTAATAGAAGCTCGGTCTTCGACTAGGTGAAGGTTTACGGTAAGTAAGAGTGAGAGGTGTTAGTATTGTTATATTGACGACGGTATTTCAAAACAGATTCATTTAAAAGTGTAAATATTTTTGCTAGCATAGCATGATCAGCAGATTCTATGAACAAATGTTATTGAGCTAAAGAAGCTGCATACGAAATACGCATTTGAGCTCACATTGAGTTCATTTTTGGTTTATAAAATCCGTACTTGTGTCCCCCCATAGCCGTAGCGTGTGGAAAATTCTAGAGGGACGGACGGACAAACGAACGGAGAGCGTGGCTTGGCTTTTTCAGATGTGTTTTTGATTCCAAGGGAAGAAGTAGCCAAGCCTAGGTCTAGAAGTTAGAACGTCAGTCTTTCCTGTGGAACTTTGCCCATTGACCCAAGTGTTCAATATTCTGAAAAGTGACAATGGCTATGCAGAAGCACCCAACGCTCAATTTCTACGTTACCCCTGATGATAAATTATTCACTTGTCCATACAACAGGAGTCATCAAGTGTTGTAAGTTTTTTATTCTTTTTTTAAATTGGGGAATGGGTTAGTTAGTCTAGTCGTAGGGAAATCTAGTCTGGGTCTTTGAGAATTGAATTAAAAAGTTGATGCTGACTGATGCATTTAGTTTGAGTTGAGTAATCTAATTCTTGACTCATTTAGGGCTCCACGTCTCTCGCAACACTTGATGAAGTGCCGTAAGGCTCATTTAGCCGAGTGTAAAAGTCGGAATAAGAAGCCTTTGTATGAAGTGTGTAGATGGAATTCTAACCATCACCATGAGATTGGAGTTATCGAGGACCATGAGAATGAATGCCCTGATAGGGAAATGTTGATGTCTCACCTAGCGTATCATGCGGGTAAGTATGGGAAAGAAACGTTGTTTTATATTAATAATATAAAATAATGTGATGGAAGATGGAATTGTTAATGTAGTATGTGATTGACAAAATGATCAGAATTTAATACTCTATCCAATAGGTGTGAAGACTGCTTTGCCCAACTTAAAGGCAAATGAAGCCAAGGAGAAAGAAGCTAACCCCGAGGCAGAGGGGGATGAAGGATCTGAAACAGATGGGGAAGAAGACGAGGAGGCAACTCCAACGCCACCGGCTGAAGCTGAGTCCCAGCCAATCAATATCGCAAAGCAAACGACTGCGACGATGATACTCAAGGAGGATGATTTGGCTGTTGATGGAACTGCTGACGGGGTACCAGTGGAAGATTGGGATGAGGAGTTGAGAGAATTTGAGAAAAAATATGCTTACAGCTCACCGGAGCCTTCTCCACCGAAACCACACAAGGAAGGTGAACCAGTTGAGAAGAAGATGATTACTACGACTGTGAAGAAACAGGTCAAATTTGAGCCTCCAACCTACAACCCTATTGGTCGGATTGAAAAGGAAGGATTGGTCTAGTAAGTAAAACATAATTTATAGCAACTACAGTTAACCTTTAAAAATGGAAATGAAAACGAGAATCGATCGAGATTCATTCTGAATATTAATTGGTTTTGCTTTTATTATTTTCAGTAATCCACAGGGTTTGACACGCTCACAGCGTGTAGCATATCGCGCGAATCAAAAGAAGTTGCAGGAAAAAATGCGTGAAGAGAACTTGGAGAAGGCATTTAGCCGTCAACCCGTCCCAGGGCCATCTGGGACGGGCTCCCACTCTCGCAGTTTGGCTGGATCAGTTGGCGGTTCAAGTGGAATTGGAAGTCTCGGACGTCAAGCTAATCCGGCTGAGGAAGACGATGTTGATGATGATGAAGACGAGAGTGACGAAGACGAGAAGGAAGCAATAAAGACTAGGTATATGATGATGAGGGCATTGAAAATGCAGGCTAGGAAGGAGTGGGATAACGACGACTAGACACACAAACAAAATTACACTGATCACTCCAGTGTCCAGTGTCTAGTTTAACCTAATGACTTCTAACATATCTGTTATAATTTAAAATTATCTTTGTATTCTTCTTGATCGTTGTCATTGGCTATTTCATTACAGGATAGATTCTTTCATTAAAATCAAAGTATAATAAATCAGAATCAAAGATGAAATACGAGTTCTTGAATCTTATTTCATTTCTCATTTCCTCCGAGAGGCAAATCCTAAAATATTGGGCTAGTAGTACGTGTAGGCTTTCAAAAGCTAGATTTCTTAGTTTCACCGGACTGTCTTAAAAATAGTTCAGAATTTGTACAAATTTTGACCAGTCCTCTCACTAGGCAGTCCAAAATAAAAATTAAAGTGTCTACAAATTACTATCGCCTACCAAGCCTCAGATTAATGTTACAGATGACCCAGAAAAGAAATGTCAAAAATTTATTAAACTTTAAGTGAAAACATTAATAATGCATTTAATTCCGTTTTCGCACAAATTGAATGGATATTTGAAACCATTGAGAAGTTAAAATTTGAATTTCAGAATGCCGCGGACAAGGGCTTTTTCACGCATAGTGGGCTGGCTGGCTCTCTTTCGAATTTTTCAAATGTGTTGTTGATTCCAAGGGAACAAGAAGTAGCCAAGTCTAGATCTATAAGTTCCAACGTCTGTCTCGTATTCTTTTCTCTTGAGCTTTGTCCATTGACCGTACTGTCGACTATTCTCAAAAGTCATAATGGCAACACAAAACCGTCGTAGGTATAATTTCTTCGATTTACCGGACGATGAACAGTTTATTTGTCCTTATAACAGCGACCATCATATCTGGTAAGTTTTTGATTCTTTTTTAACTGGGTGGGGTAGTCACGCAGTCTAGTCTGAGTCTTTGAGAATTAAAAAATTGATGGTTATGTATAGATGCATTTAAGTTTTAGTAATTTAAATTCTACTTGACTCATGTAGGGGAGCACGAGTTCCTCAACACTTGATGAAATGTCGTAAGGCTCATTTAGCTGAATCCAGACGACGCCATTCGAAGCCAAAGTTTGTTGTGTGTCGATACAGCTCCGTCCATCATTTTGAGACTGAAGAACTTGAGGCCCATGAGAAGCGTTGCCCTGATGGTGTAATGTGGAGATTACACTTAGCCCTTCGTAAGAGTAAGTAGGGGAATGAAACCTTTTATCATGCAGTATTATTATTTTAAGTTTTACTTTGTGTATGATGATGATGGAATAGTTTGTGTAATATGTGACAAAATGATCAAAATTTTATACTCTAATCCAATAGGATGCAAAGGTAGATTGCCTTACAGCATAGAGGATGATGAAGACGAAGGAGACGAGGTAGAGGAGGAGGAAGATACAGAGTCAACTCCAACAACTGAAGCTGCCAATGTCACAAAACCGCCACTGGGTGCAGAGGAATTTGAGAAGGCATCTAGCCGTGAACCCGTTCCTGGGACGTCTGCATCGTGTTCCCGCAGTTTGTCAGGGTCAGGTTGTGGCTCAAGTGGAATTGGAAGTCTTAAACTTCCTGCTAAGGCGGCTGAGGAAGAAGACAGTGATATTGAAGATGATGTCGAAGAAGAAATGAAGATGATGGAATAATGGCCAGGAAGCAGTGAGTCTAGGACGGCTCGACGGACAAAATTACACCGATCACTCCAGTGTCTCATTTAGTCTAATCACTTCTAACAAATCTGCAATAGTTTAAAAAATATGTTTGTATTCTTGATATTGATCTACATCTGCATTGGCTACTAAATTATAAAAGATAGATTCAGAACTTCATTAAAATCAAAGTGCAATAAATCAGAATCAGAGACGAAACATGAGAGTTCTTGTGTTCCTCATTTCATTCTCATTTCCTGAGAGAGGCAGATTCTAAAGTATTGAACTATTATCACAGCTACGGTTTTAAAAATATAGTTTTTTTAATTTCACACTCGACCAGTCTTAATAAATAGTCATCAAATAGAGATATTAAAAAATTAGCCGAATAATTATTGATATCTGGGTTAAAACTGGGACATCAGGGCTTTTACGTTGCAAAAAGATTAAAATAACTAAGGGTGATAAAAACGATCAGGTACAGATTTTGAGATTTCATTCTCTGTACATTCACATTTCCGAGTGAATTGGCCAAATTCACATTCACATTTTCTGTTCTATTTTGAAGCTGAGTTTTGAGATTGTCAGCTTTTGATTCAGTTTGATCAGACGTAGTCGTAGTCGTAGTCGTCGTAATGTGAGCAAGGATGAGAGAGATGAGGATGATCACAAATACAATGGATAAGCATATTGAAAATGCCTTGATTCTGAATATTGTACGTCTCAAGTCCGCTGGTATATTTTCTTCTATGTAATATTTGTGATGTGACTTTTTCATTAGATTTGGTGGGTAAAGTGGTGGGCAAGAGGCTGAGTCTAGTGTGTTGAAATTATCATGGTCAAATCGAAATTCCAATTCCTCTGGCATTTTATCCTGAGTCAAGCCAATTGGCAATTTCACAGGATTTTCACAAAACACGGTCGACCAAGGTTAGTGTAGCCAAGTGACGATTTTTCACAAATTGTATTTGATGATTTGTTTCTGCAATCGGCACATGCACAAGCACTATTGCTCCCAAATTTCCAAAATAATTCTTGAGTTTTCTCTTTTGAGAGCCAAAATCTGCCCGACTACAATCGAGTTTGTGTTAAAAAATGAATGATGCAAAAACACTGACAAATCCATGATTTTATACAAAATTGGGGAAAAATCTCATGATTAGGAAACAAAAATCGAATTTACGTCGTCACGGTCAAAATAACTGATGACTAATGATTAGCCCTGTACGCTACGGTACGTGTTCAAAACTGAAACTGAAACTGATTAACAGGAAATGGCGCCGTGAACTCATACGCAAACGTTTACTGATCAAATCAAATGGACGGACAAACTGACTCTGAAAGTGACTGTGACTCTTTCCTTATCGCATCGGTCGGTGTTATAATTACACAGGTATGATGTCTGGTTGGATTATTGCCCTCATTTAACATCTCCTTTCCATTTCCATTCTGTGGATCCGGATTTATGAATGAAAGTGAAACCATAACCTACTAAAAATACATTTTATCAATTCTGTCTGTATCATTGGACTTAATTTGGTAAATAAATAATTCCTGGGTTTAAATTTATATCGTCAATATGATTGACAAGTAGTCTAGCGTCTAGCCAGCCAGGCTACGTACACGGAAAGAAATGTAGAAAACGACCAGCGAATCCACTACTAATGCTAATAAAAGTTTAACCGGATATTTCAAGGTATTTTTATCAAATTTTCATTTATCATCAAAGTCAAATGTAAATAAAATAAATCCAGCACGAGACTAGTTTGATTATCGTCTTTCTATTTCCAATCCATTTATTTCCACATGAAAGGCTGATGCCGATGCAATCGTCATGTCATTATTTCGGACAAAAACTAAAGGCGTAGCTGTGCCGAGCTCAAAGATTAGATTCAGTTACTTTTTACGTGACAGCTGCCACTGCCAATCAACCTGATGGAAAATAAACATTATGAACTACGGACGGGCTCTTGTTTCAATACATGAATGAAAAGGAAGGAATCCCGAGTTTCAGTGGCGGAATTGAGCGTAAAATCATTGATCTATTCTCATTACTTGATCCTAAACGGGATTTACAAATTCACAAAATGAACTCGGACAATATCGGAATCCTGCCCATGAGAAAGATCTATTTATCTTACAGAATTGTTTCTTATTGCCATATTTTGTCATTGTGGTTGTTGCGTTTACACTACAAAGTGTATTACAAGTGCAAGGAGCATTCGTGGCTTATAGCTCCGTCATGCCTGATTTGAGTTGTAAACATTAATTTTTGTCCCTAGTCTTTCCGTTCCTCTGTTTTACCCGTCTAGAACCCTTTGCGGTTCAACTTGAGATTTATGGATCATTCAGAGATAAAGAAAAGTACTTTCTGAGTCCACTCCACATTACATTATTATACGTATGCAGGAATAGATGGACTTAAAAATCATCTTGTTCACAAATTAGTTATGCCCTATGCCCTACTATGGTTCCCCATTTCCAATCGTGAGAAAATACAAATAAATCTTCTATGTAGAGGATTCTCATTACCGACCGGATTTAATTATGACACCAGCAATAAGCAGATTGAGATCATTACGAATGGACAGGTTCACTCATGGCAAAACACTCCACCAACGAATTTTCTGTAATCTATATTGAAATTATGAATTCTGTTAGATTATGAAATGGGTTGTTGAAAGTCAAATTTGACAGTTGCAGCTAAAATTATGGAAAAAGAAGGCAAGAAGGGGTTGACAAATCCTCGTAAAGATTGGTCATGGTTTTAATTTCCACTAGAAATGAAGTTGAGGTGTAGGATAAACGTCAGCATTTCTCAACTTATCCTACTGACTCAGCTTCATGATTACAAACTGTGTTAAAAATAATCTCGACTCCTTTAACTTGAGTTCATTTT
>WJEZ01000047.1:0-60959 GCA_009869925.1 Thalassaphorura encarpata
TGAGCAAAACGCTTTGTCAAATTCTTTTGACGTCTTCGCCAGTACATCATTTGATCAACACAACGAGGATATTCACTCAGTTCGACCAAAGAGCTCAAGATCTGAATCTCAGCTCCTGGCCCTGCTGCAATCTAATCCAAATAATACAATTCTCAATTGAATTCAATCCACACATGTTAATAATTGACTCACTTCAAGCAAATCAAGTAGTCGAAATATCCCTTCGTAAGCTAAAAATATTTCCATTGATGATGGAGATTCTGCAAGGCAATGCCAAACGGTTTCAGCAATGCATATGTGTAGTCTGCAAAACCAATTAAATACTCGCTTATAGTATGCTAAAAATGATATAAAATTATCTGAGTTTCACAAACGTTGGATTCATGTGGCGCTGATCAGCAAACGAATAAGCCACGATATTAATCATTCGAACAAGAATTTTAACTCCTTGACGTTCTGCAAAGATTGCCCGCTGACCCTCATCATATTTCCCAAGGACAGAACAACACATTAAGACATTACACATGATTGGTTCATCCGAAATTGTCCATTCTCTTTTACCAAGTTGTTTCAGTACATCTGCATTAGAGACCATTTATTCTTGTGTTCACCCCATAGACTGGTATTAAACATGAAGAGAATTTATGACCTGTGAAAATTTGCATTGCATTTCGATTGTGTAAAATATTCCACCATTCCCTCCAGATCTTGAACTAATAATAATCGGAGAGTATTTAAAAGAGAGTCCACAACAGTAAGATCTAATTTTCCAAAGCGTCCAAAAATGTCTAATACACTCAGCATTCTTTGGAAAATAAAATTTATACTTGTTAATCTTAGTACATTTAAATTAAAATTTACCTTATTAAGAAATTAATATCATTACGCGTCAATTCCATCGCGTTGTTGGAATAAAAGTGGGAAGCGCTTTGCAATTGTATTCATCATCAACGATACAATCTTATTCAAGGGTCCCAAGCATGGATCCCCATCGGTCTGATGCTCTGTAATGTGACAAGGGCCTACCAAAATCCTTGTCATGGCCGTAACAAGTTGATATTTTTTGACAACCTTGAGAACAAGAGCACGAAAGTAAGAAATATCCGTACTTCTATGCTGGACAGAGTTCTCACCTCATCCGTCGTCGTTTCTTGTTCAAGAATAAGCTGAAGAATCCATATAAGAAATTTTAAAAGTTCCAAATCATCAGGGGTCGAATCAAGAATAAATGGAAGATCCTTCTGCTTCAGTACGTTGTTAGCTACAATTCCAGCAAGAACTAAAAGTGTAACATTTTCATTATGCCCAATCCGTGTTTGCAATTAGGTTTTATTCTTGGCACATTAATACTTACCGAAAGAGTGTCTTCCAAAATTTTCTCTGAGGTTCGGGAAATATTTGACCAGCAAGAAGACGGCAAATCCAACATCATTTCTTAAACTCATTTCTGCCTTTGATCGAATGTCTTTCATTCGCTGGAGGAATCGGAATAAAAGGACACTAAATGAATAGAAACAAATTTATTTAGCATTCTAAACAGTCAATAATAATTTTCTCAACCGAAACGCTTCCGGCTTAAGCACAGGCAACAATTCCAGGAATTTGTTTTCCAGAGGACTTGCGAGAAGCCCATAAATCACTTGAAGCGTGTGTATTAAAAGCTGGTTGCCAGGATCTTGATTTTTCAATTTCAAAAGCAACGTCTCAATCACAGGAAGCTTGAGAGCCACTAATTCTGCATCATGTAATATTTGTTAGTGTGAAAAATACATGAATTTTGTGATAAATAAAATTTTACTAATGATAGGAGATAATTCAATCAATTCTGCAATTAGGGATGTGAGTCGAACGAAAGCAAATTGATCCATGGGACCCTCGTCACAAATCTTTTGCACAAGGCGTTTTCCCAGTTGACTTTGCTCAATACCTTTGATAAATGCATTGTAATCTAATAGTTGATCTTCAAAATCAGTGCATTGGACTCCGACGACGGCCTTTGCTGATTTCTTAGCAGAAATATTCTCGTTCTGTGCGTGAATTTGTATCCATATTTCCAGAATTTCGAGGGCATCAAGGCTTAGTTCAGGATCGTTTCTTCGGATCATCTCGGCTTTGATAATTTGCAAATGTAAATACTTTTGTGCCAAATTTTTAGATCAATTTATTTACCGAAATCGTTAAAGGCAAAACTGAGTCCTGATAAATCCTGTTTGTCACTGAGCCGTTGTATCCTAATCCCCCTTTTCAATTGTGTTAGAATTTTATGGAGGAAACATTTTCTAAAATCCGATGTTCCTTCCTCATTTCTCTTGGAGATCAAGCAGAAAACAAGGCCAAGCAATAGACGAATATCTTTTATGAAAACCCCGTTTGGTGATTTTCGCTCAAAGAACTTCCATAAGTCACAAATTCTTGTTTCAATATCACTAATCTACAAATTGTAATAGTGAATATTGCTGTAAGTGTATTTTAGTAACAATTTTCTCATCAATTAGACTTTCTATACTAAAATAAATTCGTAAAATTAATTCCTAAAGTTATCTTAATAATCTATCATAATATCTAATACATTACCTCAGGGGTAATGTGTAATAACAAGAATATTCTCTGAGCACAAAACGTGGATCCCCACATCGGGTCTGGGATTTCGTTACAGAGAAATTCATACTCATAAATAGGAAATGGAACTTCAATTTCATCACAGGGATCTTCCTTCACCGCTGCTACGAGTGGGCGTGGGCGATGAATTTTATTTATTTTCAACGTAGGTTTGTTACAAGAATTGTCTCTTTTCTTGCTGACTTGAAATTCGGGATCCATACTAATAGGCAATGGATATTTCTCCGGTTCAGGTTCAGGCATTCCACAATCGTAATTGTATTTTGTTTCATCATTCTGATTACAATACTCCTGGAGGAACTTCCAAGTGTCATCCATGTTGTCGCACTGTCAGCTTGTTTTCGACCATGAAAGGTCGCCGCTAAGATTTCAGTTACACAGAGCCACTCCCAACGGACTGACACAGGTGGAACGTTAACAAATAAAAAAAATCCATTTTGTTGACTCATTAGTTTAAACAGGATTCTTTGTGACATGACGACTGGTATGATCAGTCGATAAGGGCTTCTTAGGAAAATGCGTTTGAGTAGTGAATGTAATATTAGTGCCATCTGTAGTGTTTGATTTGATTTGTTGGTGAGCATTGCGTTTCATGTGGTCTCTGCCCTGCGTTGAATAGAATTAAACCGGACAGAAGCACTCACATTTTGTTTTTCTCGCGTCCAGCACTGCAAAGGCAAAGCAGACAGACTCAGAGACCATTTCCCAAATCTACGTGCGAATAGATACTTCCAGATCATTCTTGTCTTTTCATCCCCACCACTACGACTACGAGTAGGACTACTCACTCGGCTAGCTCCCTCCTCTTGATTTCCAATTTCAAACCACAGAACAAATTGAGACTATAGAAAAATCAAGTCATCCTCAGTCGCTCAGTCACTTCTCTACCGGTTTTAAGCCTATTTACTTACATTCTATCCTCAACCAATTACCCGCTTACACCTTCCAGCCATGAGTGCAACGTAAGTCATTCAATTTAGAATTTTCTAAAAAGTTTTTAAGGTAGTGTTTTCATTAAAATCAATTTTAAATGACTGACATGAATCATGTCCCTGTTTCAATAGGCATAGTTGAATGGAATAGATTAGACGTTTGAGAAATAAAAGTTTTAATGATTTAAATTTTTAAACAGATTAACACCGCAAGTGCTATGGGCTCAACGCAAGAATTGTGTTTTCCTGACGGTGTGTGTTGAAGATTGTAAATCACCTGATGTAAAAATTGAGGAAAATAGTGTGTCCTTCTCTGGAAAGGGTCTAGACTCTAAAGATTATGCAGTAACGATTGATTTGTTTGAACCGATCACCCTGGACCAGTCCATACATGAGGTTCGTGGTCGAGGAACAGATTTTGTACTTTCTAAAGCAAAGGAAAGTTTCTGGCCAAGACTTACAAAGAGCCAACAAAAGTATCACTGGCTCAAAGTTGACTTTAATAAATGGAAAGATGAGGATGACGATTCAGAAGATGAAAGCGCAGGAATGGGGATGCCAGGAATGGGAATGCCTGGAATGGGAATGCCAGGAATGGGAGGCATGGGTGGAATGGGTGGCGAAAATATGGACTTTGCCGAGGTAAACCATTATTATTCAAGGGAAAATAATTTTGGCAAATTAGGATTCAGTAAAAATGAAATGATTTTGATTACGCAGATGATGAAGAGTATGGGTGGTTTGGGTGGCGGTGACATGATGTCAGGGAAGCCGAGCATGGCTGACCTCCCAGACGGTGAAGGCTCCTCTGATTCCGATGATGACGATCTCCCTCAGCTTGAATAAACCTTCTTACCTCCGTTATCGTATAGCTTTTCTTAAGAATCCTCTCCCAAACACCCAACGTAAAAATAAAATTTTCATTTTATTGAAAATCATTCAAACTAGTTGGGAAAATAAATATATCTCTATTTGTACGCGATTTGCTTATCTTTGTTACATAGACATCTCGAATTGAGTTTTATTTGCAAATTCAAAGCTGGAGTTAATTTTATCCATTGAATTAACCCGATGTAAATTGGGGACAACGTAATACAACAGGAGCAATTCTTATCGTGGACTTATGAATCGATTTGAGTTAGTTTTACATTTGTGGAATATTTTATTAATATTTTGAGTTTCGTCATGATTTCAAAACAATTCTGAGACTATCGATTAGACCTCGAACGTTCGCGAAAATGATTCCTCCTGCTGTGAATGTAAAAATGACGAAATCTTGGGAGAAAGCATAACAAGTTCAGACAATTTAAAAGTCCATCTGATTAAATGAGATGACAAGTCAAAACAAGATATACGAACGATTGAATCGAATTGTATTGAATACTTTATTAATATTTGTATATTGTATAATAATTCATAATATTTATGTTGCGTTGACTTTCACCACCCGAGGCTCTTGTGAAGAGAAAAATATTTTCCTCAACCTTTAATACAATTTCTTCATTTCGGGCAAGTGGCACAAGTCAGATCAAAAACCGTCCTTTTCTTCGTTTTTCTATTTTTTTGTAACCGACCGAGTGGGTAACAACAGTAGCGTGAGTAAATAAGTATGTAATACATGTATTCATTCACAGTGTGTGTCTGTACTAAATAAATAATGTGTAGTGAGAATATGTCCGTCTGATTTTGTCACACACGGCCTTCTTTGCATCCTGAAAGGTACTGAATGAGCAACAGGGAAGCTTTGCACGTTACAATGATCGATATTAATAAAATCCCACAACATTCCAATATTACATTCAATGATTCAATAATATTATGTTATTTACAATACCATTCGGTCACTCGGATATTTTAACTTTAACGAATAACTGTCGTCATTAGATTTTGGTTGTGTAAAAATTTATTACACTCCCTTCTTTTATGAAAATACAATCAGCACAATTCTTGTCATTTCTGTCTGGTGAGTAGTAGGTGTGCCTAGAGCTTCGCCTGTCGGTCAGTTGCATTTAGTCAGTACCGTCTCCATAATCTCGTTTCCCGACATTCAAACGATCTGGTGCGGACGTTGTGTTAAAACCCAATATTCTCGAATCTACTTTTTGCATTTTACCCTTCTTGCCTTTCTTCCCTTTAACCTGTGTAAATACAATACGATAGAAATTACAAGTCTGATTCTCGAACATGTCTTTTCTTTAAATTATTTTACCTTCACTTCTTGAAATTCGCTTTGAGTTGGGTTGACGGCATAGGCTGGGCGGCACAGGTTATCCTCAAATCCTCCACCGTCCTTGTCCTGATTTTTTGCATTTTTCCACCGAGACCGACGCTCCAAAAATTCTTTGCCGAATTCCCTTGCATCTCTTCCATCTCCGAGGTAAGATCTATGAGGAATTTAATTTATTAGGGAATGTTGAGTAGTCTAAAGTAACTTTTATTCTACAACTCAATAATCTAATTATAAAGATAGGAATTTCGGAGAAATCATGGGAAAATAATTTAATTTTTAAAATTAGATATGTCAACGTCTATCTAGTCATAAATTGTAAGAAGCCCATACCTTATGTAGTCATTGACCTCAAAAGGCGATTCAACCTCTTTTAAAAAACTAACAAAAGTTGCAATATCGATGTTGCCTCCACCAATTCCTTCCACAGTTTCGCTGCACCATCGTGTAAACTCATCCTGTTGTGATTGCGTACGGGAAGAATGCTTCATATTCATGCCATGCTCTTGAAATAATTTCATGAACGTTTCATCAGATTCTTTCGCTCGTTTCGCCTGGCCTGGTTGCACACCTGCGGTATGCTTATTGCTTGCGTTTGCAGCTCCCGTTGAAGTATTCGAAGGCGATGAGTTTCTGACAGCAGCAGCCGCTGTCTTTGCTTGTTTTCCACCACTTGTACCACCCCCTAACGCTGGAGGGTCATCCCAGATTCCTCCTAAGGCAGGAATCAGTTGATCAACCATTCTGCTAATTTTTATTTGAACTAACTAACCATTTAACTTTGGCGTAGTAGGAGGAGCATTAAGTGAAGCTCGATTTGCCCAAGTCAAACTGGAACTCCATGCCTGCTGCAATTGTGAGTGCTGATTGACAATGGCTCTTTGTTCTCGATCTTTTTCCTGTTGCTGTTTACCAAAAGAAAAATCACATCAGTACATTTCAAAATTCAAAGCTCAAGATTTAAAATCAAAATACCTTTGCCAGTTTAGCTTGTTCTTCAGCCTGAATCTCAGTAAAACTTTTGATGGCAACTTTCTGAGGCTGTGCTGGTTGAGCCCATTTTAAGCTCAATCCACTTTTGGCTTCTTTTTGTAGCCGTGCCTGTTCCTGTTGCAACTGTTTGCTCTTTTTTGCAGCCTGCTGTCGCAATGCATTTTCTTGTTCCTTGATCGCTTCTTCCTGTTGAATTTCAAGAAGGCTCAAAGCTGGTGGGGCAGGTTCAGTAGGTTGAACTTGTTGGACATGTGCGGTCATCCAAGCAAACTTCTGTAATTCGTGTTGTTTCGCAGCTTCTTGCTCTTCTTGTAGTCGAAGTTGGTGTTGCCGCTGTCTTTCTTCATGTTCTGCCTGAAGTCGACGTTGTTGCTCTTCAAGCTCTTGTTGAACCCTTCGCTGCTGTTCCTCTCTCTCTTGTTGTTCCTGACGAAGTTGCTGCTCGATCCGGGCTTGCTCTGCACGTTGTTGCTCAAGACGTTGTTGTTCGGCCCTCTGTTGTTCTAACCTCTGCTGTTCTAAGCGTTGCTGCTCAAACCGCTGTTGCTGTCTCTCCATCTCTTGTTGATGTAGGCGTTGTTGTTGCATTAAAAATTCTTTCTGTCTAGCCAAGTCAGCTGCTTGTTGTTCCTTAATTAACTCCTCTTGCTTCTTCTGCAACAAGTATTGTTCCTATATTTATACAAATGAGGTTAGTTTTGATTCAAGAAAAGAAAAGAGAGTTCAACTAGTTTAACTCAAGAGTTTCTTACTTCCATCTGTTTCCTCTTCTCAAGCTCTTCTGCCTCAAATCTTTGTTGCTCTTCTTGTCGCTTCCTCTCCTCCTCCTCCATCAAACGCTTCCTTTCCTGTTCCTCTTCCTTCTTTTGTCTTAACATTTCACCTTCCTAAAGTCAAGAGTAACATGAAATCATTAACTGAGGTTAATTAATTGACTGTACACAGACATACCATTTTTTGTTGTTGTAATTTTAACAATTGTTCACGGTATTCCCACATTTGATTTTGAGTATTACCATGAGGTTGGTTTGGCCAACCGCCTATCTGTTGCTGCTGAACGGCAGGTGACACATTCGCATTACCCCAGTGTGATACTGGCTCCAACTGCTTGTTGATTTGCATTTTCTGTTGCTGCTGGGCGTGTTGAGGGTTCACCATATTTGTCAGTTGTTGAACTAAGGACTGAATGGGATCTGCGGATGTTTGTGTCGGAGATTTTCGAACGTCCATCTGCTTCAGAGTATTTGGAATAATACATTAAATGAGTTCACAATTAATTCACACTAGCATCAGTATATAAAAATTACCTGAGAGTTCATTTGAGGTTGCATCATGGGATTGAAAACGTTTTTACCTGGTGGTGCGTCGCTAGCTTTACCCTGAACAAAAATTAAGTTTAGCCCTCTTCCTCTTCCCACTAAACATGATAATATAATATTTAAAATAGCCATTTACTTGTGCTTGACGGTTGAAAATTGCCTGTAAATGTTCGATTGGGTTAGTATTATCATCGTTCACGATAACACCAGCTTGCTTAGCTATGTTGAGGATCATTTGGGTTTGAAGGGCCTGTGTTACTCCAGACGGTCCTGGGCTTGTCGCATGAGCAAATTGAGGGTGAGTCGGGGCTTGTCCTTGCCAAGCTTCACCTTCTTTACGAATACCACTTTGGCCCAGTCTAGACGAAACATAGTTATTAGTATGATGCCTGACCAAGCTTATTACCCTAGCTCTGTCTTAGATGAAGCAGGTTCTCATGGATCTCAAATATTCAAATTCAAATTATAAATGTAACTTTGAATAAAATATTTTAAGTCTAACTTGAGAAGGTACTGTTGTTGCTGATCCCGAAGCAAGTTTTGCTGAAGGAGTTGTCTTTGGTACTGAGCTTGAATATTAGGGTCGGGGGAATTGTCTAAGGCACTTGAACTCGAATCCTAGAAATATGTGATAATGTACTGGTACCGTCAAGAAATTCAATTAAAAATTCCTTCAAATAAATATCTTACAAGAAGGGGTGGGGGTGGAGGTGTGTCAGGAATGACTATAAAGGGATTTCTGCCGTAAAGTTTCCCCATTTCGGCTAGCGTGATAAAAACTTTGTCACATTCACGTCTAAGCATAAGTCCTCCAGTGAAATACCCTTGGGAATACCACTGAGCCATCTCATGAGTAGCAAACGGCCCTTGAACACTTCCCTGGGGGTCGCGATATAACCAAATTTCAAAGGATAGGGGACTTGGTGGTCTCACTGGCGTCTGCTGGGAACTCGTCGGACGTGGGGGAGCAGGAACAGGGATTTCGGAGTTGCTGTTACTATAGTGAGCACCTTGTCCACTATTCATATTCAGCGAACCTCTAGAGGGAATGGAAGAGCTGAGAGATACGGAAGACGATGGAAGGGCACCTATAGATCCGTCGTCCTCAATCAATTTGGCCACCATATCCGCCTCTTCTGTCATACTAAATTCCACATAAAATAACACCTCAACGCTCGTTGTAAGAAATTACACATCATTGCTTAGAATAATAATGCTATGAAACATGGTGTAAATTTAGTTTAGAAAAACTAATCAGAAATACAACCAGCAACATTACGACACAGTGGAAGATGCAAAAATACAAACCTGTAATAATGTTCCTCTTGAAGGGGATTGAGATTACGAGAGATAATAGGGATTCGGGATTCAACAGATTGTTGAGTGTGGGTTTGGTTTGACTGTCTAACGATACTTTCGTCAGACAGAGGTTGATCCTGCGACGTCAAGTTCTCACTTGAATCCACACTCGACTGATGGGTTTGTTTTGCGAGAGATCCTGAGTCATCGTTTCTCCCTGATGCTGTTTTGGATTTTGTGTTTGAAACGTCGACTTTTGAGTCACTCGATCTGTAATGTAATTGCTGATGTCTTGATGTTTTCACCCTATCGTCCGCCAAATCTTCATGTTCTTCCTCCAGAATAGATGAAGGAATAGCATCCTTTGTATCGTTTCTTTCGGGGGTACGTTTTTGTACTAAAAGAAGCAAACACAGCTATGAAGTTCTGCTGGAATTATATCTGCACTCTTATAGCACACAGACCATATTAAATTGAGTACAGTTCAAATGAATTTCGCCTAATCATTAATTTTGCTCTGACTTGGTTTTTTGTTTTCATAACGAATACATCATGTAATTTATATGAGAACTTTTCAAACGTCCATTCATTAAAGGCCTTGGGCCAAAGATATTTGCAATTCTCAGTCTAGACAATAAATTAGCTTACCTCTTCCATTTTGAGATCCATATGGCTCGGATTCACTCTTCCCCTCTCTATTTCTCTCAAGGTCTCGACGAGTCTGTTCGAAAGCATTAGATTTTGCACTGTACCGATCTTCTTCGTGGAAGGCTCCGCTCGAGTCAAACGTACCACTTTCTTCACTTGGATTGTCTCTTGCCCTAATACGAATAATGTAAACGAAATAAGTTTACACTCATGAAAGCTCCCTCCCACTTCAATTCGTGAAACTTTGAAGGAGGCGGCAAAGAATACAATAATAGGTCCAATGACATTATTTTTAAAGGCGGATATTACATGAATTAATGTGTTCAACAAAAACTGGATTGAATAGCTAATACACTGCTAATTAGGTTATAGGAAACTTTAGAAAAGTCACTCCCCCACTTCAGTGGATTTTATTTCAGTAGTCAATAAAGTAGATTGAAGCATTTACCACTCTGGAAGATTTTCCTGAGTTCCATCGTCACTCCAGCTTTTATGAAGTCGTCGAGGATTAGAATTCGAACGCGGTGCGTCCTCTTCCTCATCCCCTCGTCTCCATCTTGGCTTTCTCCATCCATCATCTTCATTCTCGTAACGTTTATTACCGTAGCTTTCCCGTGTCCTCCAACTCCCCCCTCTGGCTCCACCGTCTTCTGGAGGCGACGGTGCAAGACCACCTGTACCTCCATTCCGCTCTGCCCAAACCCTTTCATGTGCACTCTGGAATTGCCCAATTTAATAGCATAAATAAAAATACGCCGAATCAACTTTGTTAATTTTGAAACCCGTTCGCGTTGATAAAGCTCTTCTTTTTCATGACTGAATTTTCATCGGACAGTTAACATTATATTAGTATGCCTTATGTGTAATTGTATGTGTCTGAAATTGTTTATGATGTGCAATGTGAGTGTCGGAATACTAAAAAAATAAATGCTTTTCAATAAGGAAACTAGTTACGAGATAGAAACTATCCACTCATCTAAGCTTCCTCTTATAGAGTTTGCAGAAAATTAAACGTACCTGTGACCGCTCGAAAGTTCTTGGCCTGGAGAAGGAGCCACGTTCGTCTTCTTCGTGAGGTCTTGGATAATATCCTCCACCACCTCTTCCACGGCCACGACCTCCTCTTTCCGTACCAATCCCACGTCCCCGGATCGCAAAGCCTCCCCTTCCCACAGGTGGTGGACCAGAATTACTCTGTCGGGATGACTCAGGCTGAGGAACATGCCACACCCGCTGAAGAAAAAAAAATATTGGAAAGGTCACTCACTAGTATCACCAGTTCATTGGTTGGGTAAAAATTATGGGAAACAATAATGCTACTCCGCAAATGGAGGCTGGAGGGTCGCAAGTTTAGTTTACAGTACATATTATATTTAAGGTATTTAAGGTACATTTAACTAACTTAACAAATTGTTCAAGTCGTGCATGGTCAAACGATTAAATGTTAAAGCCTTGTCTAAGGTTATGCTATTGATTCTTACAAGTTCGTCCTCTGATGGTTGGGAGAAAGCTAAAGGCGGTTGCATTTTCTCAACAAAAAGAGTGCCAAACGCAGGAAGAAAGTCCGGTGGTGGTAAGTTCTTATCGAAGAGAGCCAACATTTCTTCTCGTCCATAACCAAACTCTGGTGGTTGGAATCGACTTGCATTCGTGCTACTGTTCCCGGAAGAAGAGTTTCCACTACTGCTGAGTCGTTCCCTATGCGTTGGTGGATTATAATTGGAGTGATGGTGATGCTGGTGTTGATTTGAAGATGCGGCGGATGAATATGTTCCTCCTCCGTCCCGCATTCCTCCACCACCACCTCCTCCACTTCCGGTGCTCCAACCTCCAGCTCCACGGTCTCGGTCAGAAGAACCACCCCCGCCTCCACCTCCTCCTGATCCACTGTCCGATGATGACAAAGCTCTTAGCCAATCTGGCCCAAACTTTAGGGAAGCGTCTCCTATCTTTGACTGAATCGGCATTGGTGACATGCTGTAGAATCGAATCAAATAAAAATTTTAGCTCAGACCCGACAATATTCTGACATTAGGTCAGACAGATCTGAAAATGATAACTTATATTTGGAAAAATTTAAACTAAACATTCTTTAGCTACAAGTAATTCAATTGACCTAATAATTTCCACCAGGGGACCGTTAAGCATGTAAATCTTAAGATGATGATTTAACATACCTTTTGCTTGGCATACTGGTCTCACCAGACCTCTTATTAAGTATTTGATTGTTGTAGGAATGTGTTTTCTACAAGTTCTTTTTGCGATTCACGACTTTCACTGTAGTATGTATGGATTCCACGTGGACAGATTTGTACCCGTATGTAGAGCTGTGGTACTAGTCGTCGTACTGAGAAATTCGGTTAAAAATTAACCAGCGGCAGCAAACTCACTCACGTTGAGGAGGATGATCTGCTTGGGATGGGAACTTTCTTATTGAAGAATAAATGCACACGCTGTTGGCTGTTGACCTGAAAGGGACGATGACCACTCAAGGTGGCGTAGGCAGTTAAAGTTTGTCACAAAACCAATCCTAAGATTTAATCAATGGCAATGTACGATGTGGCCCAAAAGAAAGCACGCGGATACGTTAATAAAGCGAAGAGACGACCGAAGAGCCAGGTGGGCTCTGGAACTGATGATATTTTGGAGTTTAAGATTGACCCAAACCTCGTTGGCTGATCGAGGAGGTCACTCTGGTCCGGATTGCAAGACGTAGTATGTAATTTTTTTTCTAAATGTGTGGCTGGAAATAGAGAATGTATTGTTGTGAATTGTATCGTATGAAGGAACGACGTCGGAGAGGAGAGCAAAATATGATGAAAACAATGTGGACTAAAAGCGAGCTGTAGCACAAGTGAGAAGGCAGGCAAAAGTAGTGCTGCGTTCCACGATCCAAGATCTGAGTTGAGTTAAACACCACACACAAAATTGATAGGGTTAAAAATGGGCAAATGCGATGCAATGCTTAGGCAAGGCTGCTTGCTAGGATAGGAAGAACACGATGCCATGTCGCATAAAGGCATAGCCATAACATTAGAGTCCACGATCCAATGCATTTTCCTTTCTCTAGCATTCAAAATGCATTCATCCATTCCTTTCTTCCTTCAACTTACGTTACGTTGGTTGGTAGGGAATCAAACCTCAATCATTCTCACTCACCTCCTCCCATCTCTCGTCCATTTACTCCACTTTGTTCAACTTATGTTCAAACCCCATGTACGAGTCGACAACAAGTCCTTGGATCCAAACCAAGGCGAGATGGAACAACACCTCAGACTCCTCTCTTCAAGGAATCAATCAACAAATGTTTTACTATCTTTTCAGTTTTTCAGTAGTTGTACAAACTGCTCTATTGTCCAACGCTTTAGGATTTAACCCAATATGATGTTAAAACTGGCTATCGGCATTTCGGACGAATGGGCTTATTTTTAGAGCTTTATCGTCATATTTACTTGAAATGTTTTTATTGTTTTATAGTAGATTCTGGTCTTACGTTTACGACACAACACAACATAATATGCTCTACGAGTTATTTAAGCATTAGGCAAATCCCGAATTCCAGGTCATTCAGATCTATTTTCACAAGCATCAGGAAATAGAGAATGATTTGTACAAGATTTTATAGGAATTTATCATTTCTTTTGACAGCTAAGTTTGTCAGAATCACACCTCAGACCGATACAGTAGAAACCATCGGTCATGGTCAGGATTGGTAGGATGGTTAAGTTAAACAGGACTTGGCTTGGAATTGGGAAGGGATACTCCAGGACAAAGCTGTTTTCTGCATAGTATAGTTGTCGGTGATTGAGTTGGTTCGGTTCTATGGGTTCGACAAAGGCGGGGTAAAAGGTATTTTACAGATTTGACAAATTCAACCCGCTTTTAAGTTCTTTTGGCCGGGGTGCCTTTCGTCGTTTCGTCAAAAAATCTCTGATTATTCCAGAAATTCAGTTAAACTCAGCAGTTTTTAGAAAATATTTACAAAATGCCAACTTGGACTCAAATCCAAACTCAACTCAGAAGCCCGACAAATCCCGTGGTATTTTTTGACATCACCATCGGTACAATGGTAAAAATTCAAGTCAATCCAAAAAGTAAAACTGTTTAGAATTAATATTAACTAAATATTATATTTGACATTAAAATAGGAGGTGGGGCGAATGATAATGGAACTATTTGCGGATGTGGTACCACGTACGGCTGAAAATTTTCGACAGTTTTGTACCGGAGAGATGAAAAGAGATGGGTTGCCTATTGGCTTCAAAGGATGTACATTCCATCGTGTTATTAAGGACTTCATGATACAAGGGGGAGACTTTCTCAATGTAAGGAAGTTATGTAAAGATTGTGATAAATCATGAAAATAAGGTAGAACTAGAAGGGTTAGTAAAATAGGGAATTTATAATGTATCATTTTATTGCTCTAGAATGATGGAACTGGATGTGTGAGTATATACGGGCCCACTTTTGAGGATGAAAATTTTACCCTTACTCATGATTTACCTGGCCTCCTATCAATGGTAAATTAATTCATTTGCTTCCATTTAAAACAATGGTCTGTGAAGCTAATTTAATTTGAACTGGATTTCAGGCAAATAGTGGAGCAAATACTAATGGCTGTCAATTTTTTATTACTTGTGCAAAATGTGATTTTCTGGATGGGAAGCATGTAGTCTTCGGACGTCTGATTGATGGACTTTTAGTGATGAGGAAAATTGAGAACGTTCCATGCGGACCTAATAATAAGCCCAAGATTACTGTTAATATTGCACAATGTGGTCAACTTTGAGACAGATATGCTTATGGTAACGTTTTTGAGGTGTGTAAACCATCTAACGAGCACGTGCGATGCTCTACAGAGCGAAACTTTTGTAATAAACTTTATTTTATTCAGATATTCAGAATCAGAGTACTCGTATTATTTTTGGCGTACAACATTCATATCTTACAACTCGTTCATACATTTTAAAAGAACTAGAACAGTACTGATTTTCAATGCTACTATCACTATCATAAACACTCAACTTGTTCGACCTAATTAGGTTTGCCCTGAACAGTTGAATAAATCATTAATGAGTTAAGGCAATACAAATAAACAAATACAGCGAAGCCTTTGGGGCCGACTGAGAGGATAGAGCACAATAGAGAAGGACAGTCTGTCGGATGAATTTACTAAACATAATTTTATACTTTTAGTGACTTGTGTTTAACTTGCCCTAGACAAAATTTGTTTTGGTTTCCTGAGTTTGTCAACGTTGTGGACTTTAATTTTTATAAAAGGTGATTATATGAAGTTTTGATGCAATTAATTTTGTCTAGTCTCGTGCGAGTTCACATTTGTGAATTAGGGGAATGAGAAACGTAGAGTCTTGTTGGACCATGAGCGGGAGTTTGCTGAAATTTCAAATTAAATGTGCAAGTATCAACATCAATTTGGTTGGACTAAAAGATTTTACTGACCATGCAAAACTAGACAATACAAAATTAATCACTTGTCCGTTTCTCCTTTGGGCTTTCATTAAATAATCCAGGCATAAATATCCAACATATGCCGGTCTGTCATGAACTCTTTGTTCGGTTAAATCACACTTTCACATTTTAGCGCCTGCCCTATTACCTGGTATTTTCTAGTCTCCAGCACAAGAATTCTGGGATAACCTCTGGCTAAGCTTGGAATGTTTAAAGTCAACTTGGTTTATGTATTGCCGAATCCGGCTTTTAGCATAGGACGTTTCAAAGTAAGAGCGTTAACTAAACCTTTAGTTCATACCCGTAGTGTGAGTTGTGTGCCGGACAATGTGAGACCAGTCGATGTCGAAATTCCTGTTCCTTGGGGCATAATTGCAGGTAAGTACTAATTATTGTATACGTATCTATTGTCTATTGCGTTTACTTTCATACTAACATGGAAATTATTTCAACTTAATAGCTCAGCGATGGGGAGACTCAAGTAAAAAGCCAGTATTATGTATACATGGGTGGAAAGATAATGCAGCAACATTCGATCGACTTTTACCTTACGTGGTGCCGAAATTACCAAAATATCAGTTCTTGTCTATTGACTTGCCCGGCCATGGGTATTGGCATTTTATTTAAAACAATAATATATAGTATACACTAATAATTATATAAATTATTATATTGAATTTACAGGTTCTCATCACATTTTCCACCCGGAATGTTGTATCAATTCGCAGATATGCTTGTTTTAATTAATAGAATCCTGAGACATTTTAAATGGTCACAAATCAGTATAATTGGTCATTCATATGGAGCACAACTCGGCTTCATGTATAGTGGAACACAACCAGATGCGGTACAAAATTTTGTAAGTTGACGACAGATCTGATTTGACGTTCTTTTATGTATAACTCACTATTATGTCACTATTATGTATATTTCAAATCAATCCACAGGTTGCAATTGACGCCCTTACGCCTTTTGTGTTGGAGAAGGGAGAGATGATTGGAATGGTTCCCAAGCTCATAAATGATACTTTAAATTTTGAGAATAAACTTGCCACTAAGTCGGCGCCGGTTTATCCTTATGAGGAAATTTTGGCAAGAGTTATGAAAGGTGAGTGAAAAAGTACCACCTTTTTTAAGTCTTACAACATATGCCTTGATGAAGCTGCATTATGCTTCCAGTTACGCCATCCAGAATATGAGTTTTAAAAACATCTGATCTTGCTGAAATCTCCGGAAGACTGGTTGGTATTTTGGTTATCAATGACCAACGGACGTTTAATTGTTAATATCACGCCATTTTAATTCAGATATTGTAGGGATGTTGTAAATGTAAGAGAATTAGAATCGGGTAATGTGGTGGAATAATTCAAACCGTCAAACTTTATTAAGGTATATTTTTCAACCTTGTAGCGACTTTTATTGATATCGTTCCAAGAATTAGTAGTGGGCTGGAAGCTTTGAAAAGTTTTCATGAAGTCTGTCCATTTAAATTCTATTCAACTATATTATCCGACTCAAAATTTGTATCAAAAATTAATCAGGCAGACTTCAGTACTCTTTGCCAGTGATCAGCTTTAACAACAAATTAGACCTAATAACCTGATCTATGATCTTACGTGTCTGTATAGGCAACATGGGAGGCTTGGATGCTGCTTCCTGCAAAATTCTAATGTCAAGAGGGATTATTGAAACTCCACCGGGTTCAGGATTATTTCGATTTAGCCATGATATTCGTGTCCAGTATTTACCAGTTACTACCTTCAGTTCGAGGCAGATTTCATACATTGCAAAGAACATGAGGTATGCATTCCAAACTTGTGTGCATTATCAACTGTAACTGTAATGTAATTTTATTTTATTATTGTACAACTTCTATATTACAGGAGTAACATTGTTCATATAAAGGCTGCAGATGGAGTTCGCTATGAACGACCGTACATTGTTTCAAAGATCCAAGAATGGTTAAATAGTTCTCAGGAAAGTCATCCCCGTATTGTGAAATTTGCGACGGTCGAAGGAAATCATCATGTTCATTTGACACATCCAGAACTTGTGTTTCCATACATTTTAGACCTTTTAAAAAAGTAATTGCCTAGTTAATAAATTTATTTTGATCGCTCATTTGTGAGATTTAATTAAACCTGCGCTGCTGGATTGTCAGTCTTAACTGGTCACACCCAGCTAAAATGTTCGCTTCGTACAATCCGTCCACCACCTAGCTATAGGTGCCTTAATTCCCAGAACTTCTGTGATATGAATATTCTAGCATTTGATTTGATGAACAACTGAGCTGGCTCGTCTTAATGTATCTGACTGATGAGATGATGTTTACGTACTATTTAAACTATCCAACTTACAGCGAGCTAACAGGTCCATATTACGAAAAGTCAGTTTGTCAGAATGAGATTAAAGGTACATCGCCTCGCATTATATTTCTGCGAATTTAGTATACTGTTTGGTCCAACCTGAAGTTTTGACAATTATTCCCGATTTCTCTCATGTTTGTTGCAAATTTTACAGAAAACCATTTTCAACTTTCATTTCTGGGATTGCACAACCAAATCTGAGAACTTTACTCAAAACAAACCGATTCGACAATTTATTAACAAAATCTTGTCTGAAGTTTTGCTGGCATTGGTTCGAAAAGTTTCAAGTTTCAAGTTTCAAGTTCAGTTTTATTCAAGTGTCAAATCAAGTCAACAATTTGCTAATAAATTAACAAATACGCTGCTCTCCCCTTGGAGACACTCTGATAAATAATAAAGATCTCCTGAGAATGATATTCCTTTTATTCCTCGCCTTTTGAACCAATTTGAAATTTGCATTTGTTTTGAATTTTTGAGCAATTTTTTGACATTTTTTAAGGTTCTGTCGTGAAATGAAAAGCCAACTGACAAAGGAAGTCTTATGCAATGAATAGAGTAAAGTGTGATGCGAAAATACATGAACATAACCAAGCGGTTTTAATTAGCAGTTTGACAATTTCACATGATTTTTAACTCGGATCCAAAATCTCATGTTATCTTAAGTAGAGCGTGCGATGGTCTGCCTTCAAATGAGAATGAAATACTCGAATCCTAGCTAGTAGCCTGCCTCTTTGCTCATGTTGCCTACTAGCTAATAAGTAATGCAAAAGTATTAATAAACTTTGAATTGAATTTTTTCGTTTCATGTACCAAGAAAAAGAAACATGTACGTAAGAAACAACTAACTGTATTGTTCCTTTGTGTCTGCTCCCAAGCGAGGTTATTTCTATTAGCAGCTCCGTTAGATTGAGGAACCTTGCTCA
Source organism: Thalassaphorura encarpata (assembly GCA_009869925.1). Lineage (NCBI taxonomy): Eukaryota > Metazoa > Arthropoda > Collembola > Poduromorpha > Onychiuridae > Thalassaphorura > Thalassaphorura encarpata. The sequence goes on from WJEZ01000047.1 coordinate 18,795, forward strand.
TCAAATGCTTTTATTGTTTAGTTTTTAGTGTGGACAATTTAATAAAGATTTTTCCTTCCTTGACCGTCTATAAACTCCCACTATCGTCGTATTATCCAGTAGAATTGAAGTATAACCTAAGTTTGAAAGGTTACTTCATCTGAACGCAATAAATTTGTGGTCGTCAGCACATGACCAATTGGATACAACTCTCGTGATTGATTGTTCAATGAAAACTCATAATATAACAGTAAGCAAATAATTCAACGGAACAATGCAATTACATTTGCACTGCTGTATTCATCCAAACCATTCTACTATTTACACAATACGATTTTATTTTTGTACCTATAAAATACGTTTCATCCGCAAAGAATTAAGTATTTTCGTGCATTATATATTTATTTAATTTTTGGGAAATTCTGGGATGTAAATCCGGTTTTTCTCGCAACACATGCATTTGATTATTTATGAAATCCGTCATCGTCACCGGTTCTTAACTTGTTACCCAAATGTATTTTTGTCAGCTAAGAAGATGCAAATATTGTAAATTCATCTTAAACTCATGACTACGTTAGGATTCCACTTCCCCATTCACGGAAGTTCAGGAGTGAGGAGCATTCAAAAATAATTATTGTGGAGAGTGCAAATGCCATGGGCCACGGTTACTACGATTTCATGGTGCTATGCGTACAAATTATTTCTTTGGGTCTTTAAGGAATTGAATTGCTCACAGCTTATTTTGCAAATTGAGCAAGGTGCATCCATATGGGAGAGGGATTAAAGACAGTGAACAGTGTAATCTGGTCAAAGAGCATTACGACTTGTGTGTGTCAAAGTCTCTCTTGCTGCCCATCCTAAGACTTTGTTGTAGTAGTAGTCAGTCAATAGGATTTTCCATTATTGCCTTTTGCCACACCTGTAAAAGATTTTTAATGCCGACGACTGACTGAGTGCATGAGTCTGTATAGCTGTCAGGTATTCTTATGCCCTGGGGGACAGACAACAGGTAAGTGGAATGAACGGAGACTCAACCTCTTCCGAAAGAATGTCTTGTCTTTTTCTTACATCCCTATTCAGTATTCAGTCTTTCCTCCACAGCATTGCCTTAGCCTCAATAATTCCAATCTTACCAACATATCCGTGTGTTCCATTCTATTGTCCCAACTTATTAGCAACCCAACAAACTCTTACTAACGGACTACATCAAAGGTGACATATTTTACAGATACACGACTTCCGAGATTCATCCCCAATCATTCCTTCAAAATTTAAAAAAGTACTTTAAAATGTAACCGAGTTCAAACCCAGAGTGAATTGAGTGTATTTACTCAACCGAGTGAAAGCGTGGGAATTCATGTTCGTTCATGGAGTAATTGACCCGTAGTGTCGTGAATAAAAAAACGTTCCATACGACGACACGGAATATGACAACTAATATGGATTTCGCTACGGTACGACTTGCTGTTTTAAATTATTCAGTAGGTTCATACAGGATATTAAAAATTCGAATGCTAATCATGTTAAATTTATTCATTTGCCTTAAAACTTTACTTTTAAAAGTTGTAAAATATTTTGGATTCACTGGCCCTAAATAATTGCTCAATTAAATATTTTCATGGGGTATAAAGCTGCGAGCTCGGTAGATTTGTTTTCTAGAATAAATAATGTAAATATTCTTTAAACTGAATATGGATGGTTGAATCCAATCGAACAATGAATGTGCTTAGGATGATGCCGTCTGGTTTACACCGCCATTATCACCCAGTACCGGAGCATCCGCATTTCCTATTCCAGGGCGGGTTGTTGAGTTTCACCGCCAAGGAAATGTACTAACTATTGAATCATGTGCCACAGAAGATTTTGTAAGTCGGCCCCGAGTATCTCCTTGGTCGCAACTGCAAATGTAAATTAATTAATTAATATTAACTTAATTAAAGCCCGGAACATATACGGTGGAGAACAACGGGTGTGTCCGGAAAAGACCTGGGGGAGGAAGTGACCACAAGTCGCACTTCGAGAATATGGTCACTATGATGTAAGGAAAAATATTTATGCCTTGTACCAAATGAGAATTCAGGGACTCATTTCTTATGGTTATTTGATAGTGATCTAAGTGAACCGGCACTTCTATGGAATGTTAAACGCCGATACGACGAGAGCCTAATTTATGTAAGTTAACCCTGAATCCTTTTTCGTATTCTTACATTTGAAAAAACTAAATGATATGGTTCGGGTATTTAGACTTATATCGGAAGCATTCTTGTCGCTGTAAACCCTTATAAAATGTATGACATTTATGGACAACCTGTCGTAAAGAAATATGAGGGTCAAGTGTTGGGAACACTTCCACCGTAAGTTTTAAATAAATACAATATTACGTGAAGTTTATCTCAGCCAGTTTTAATTTTTTTAGACATCTTTTTGCAATTGGTTCGTCGGCTTATAATAAGATGGTTAAGGATACTTTGTCACAGGTACCAGAAAGAATATTACAAATTAGACTGGTTAATTCGTGGAGACTTCATTTATTCGAATATCTAATAGGTGGTTGTAATCTCGGGTGAAAGTGGGAGTGGAAAAACTGAATCTACGAAATTAATCATGGGGTACTTAGCACTTGTCAATAAATCACCGTCCAATTTGATTACGGAACAAATTTTGGAAGCGAGTCCATTGCTTGAGTCATTCGGAAATGCCAAAACAATCAAGAATGATAATTCAAGTCGATTTGGCAAATACATACAAGTATATTTTGAGAGGTACACAATATTGGATTGGAATAAAGCTGTCGAATTTATCTATGATATAACTATAAGCAAACTATAATATATTCAGTGGGACAATTACTGGGGCCCGAATCACGGAATATCTTTTGGAAAAATCTCGAATTGTGACGCAAGCTAATGAGGAGAGGAATTACCATGTATTCTATGAGATTCTCAAAGGACTCAACCGAGAACAAAAAGAGTTGTACGGATTGACATCGGCTGAAAAATATTTTTATTTAAATCAAGGAGGAAATTGTACAATGGGTTCTAAAAATGACGCAGAGGATTTTAATGCACTAATGAGTGCATTTCAAATTCTTGGTTTTGGTTCCGAAGAAATCGATGTAATTTTAAGAATTCTAGCTGGGGGTAAGTTACTTTCACTAGAGAAATTTAATTCGCGCTGGGAATATTGTGTAATTATACTTCAATACTGCAGTCTTGCACATGGGAAATGTCTACTTTCATCGGCGTAATATGAAGCACGGACAAGAAGGAGTTGAAATTGGCTCAGATGCAGAAATCCAATGGATTGCGCATTTACTCGCAATTAGCCCAGAAGGGATCAAAAAATCACTTACGACAAAAATCACGGTTCGTCACAGACAAAGTCATATACACATCTGAAGCTAGATTTCCTAAATTATTATTTAATTCCACAGGAAGCTAGGAAGGAAAGAATGACAACACCACTGACAATAAATCAAAGCTTGGATTCTCGAGATGCAATTGCTAAAGTCCTTTACAGTTCTTTATTCACATGGCTGGTCAGTCGGATCAATAGAATTGTGTTCAAAGGAGAATCCACCAGTATAAACATTCTTGATATTTTTGGCTTCGAGGACTTTCGGGTTAGAATTAATATTTTTATTCAATTCCCTATTTTTAACATTAAATATTCAAAAAATTCTAATTTTAGGAGAATAGTTTTGAGCAATTATGCATAAATTATGCCAATGAATCCCTCCAACACTATCTCAATAAACACATATTCAAACTTGAACAAATTGAATATGCTAAGGAGAAAATTGATTGGGTGACCATCAACTACACTGACAATACATCTGTTATCAGTCTACTGTGCAAGAAACCTGTTGGCATCTTACATCTTCTTGATGACGAAAGTAATTTCCCCAAAGGGACGGTATGTAATTCTTATGCATGCTAAATGTTCTATGCGTTTTGGCCACTAATCATCTGGAATAAATTTTGTATTAAGGATACTTCGTTTTTGGAGAAAGCCCATTACAATCATGCTTTAAATGAGCATTATACGAGACCTCGACTCAATTGTACAGAATTCGGTATCAAACATTACGCCGGTTCTGTAATGTACAATGTCGAAGGGTTTCTGGATAAAAATCGAGATACACTTCGGCATGACGTTGTCAAACTACTTGCTGGTAGTACTAATGCGGTATGCATAATTTATCCGCTATTACTCACAAATTCAAACAGAAACAATTATATTTGGTTGCTGAAATTATTTCTAGATGATTTCCAAAATGTTTCAACTCGCAAGCTCAGCTCGTTCTCCACGAACAGGACGATTTGTAACAGTCAAACCACGAGCACCTACAGTTGCTGCACGTTTTAATGACTCGTTGCAGTCCCTCCTTGTTAACATGGCAAAGTGCAATCCATGGTTTATTCGCTGTATTAAGCCAAATTGCTCCAAAGAGCCTGGAAAATTTGATATTGGGGTTGTGCTGGAGCAGTTGAGGTACATTAATGCGACAACAAACGAGTAACACGAATTACAGAATGTAATGTACTTTCTTATTCTTTGCAGATATTCTGGACTACTAGAAACAATAAAAATCCGAAAGCATGGCTATCCGATAAGATTGTCTTACGCCCAATTTGCCGGAAGATTTAAATGTCTTGTTAAATCTCCAACAAGGGGTATTCATCCCAGGGAATTGTCTAGGCTTATTTTGAGTGATATTCCTGCTGGAGAATATCAACCAGGAAGCACTAAGATTTTTCTAAGGGAATCACTGGAGCAAAAACTAGAGCAAGAGTTATATGACCTATACAGAAACAGCACGATTGTTCTCCAAAGGAATGTGAGAATGTATTTGGCCAAAAAACGATATCAGCTCATGAAGACAAGTGTGGTCAAGATTCAGTCTTACTGGAGAATGAATCGAGATAGAGATTTCTATCAAGGACTGAAGAAGAGTACGATTTTAATTCAGAGAGGATGGAGAAAACGCATGAAAATTAAGAAGCGTCGAGCCCAAGAAATGGAAAGGAGAAAAGAGCGTAAAATGCAGGGTTGTGTCGTATCTGGTGTTAACCACTTGGAAATTCCAGCAGAACTGGCTTTTGTCTTCACCAAGTTGGAAGGTAATAACTCTAATGCAAGTAATGCAAAAAAGAATGCCTGATACCTGATATCTAAATTTATGTAGATTGGCACCCTCAGCACACTGAACGCAACTTGGTCAAACTGATTGGTGGTGTTGCAAAAAAGAACAAATTGTTGTCACTTCCAGTGGAGCTTGATTCTTGTAATATAAATAAATATGCTAAGGAGAATATCAAAGCACAACTCCTAGGAATGAAACGGGAGCCAATTTCGATTCCATTCCTAAACACTTCGCCAAATGATGAGAGTGTAGCTTTGTTTAAACTTGTTTTGAGGTAAGTAATACAAATATATGCTTACAAAGCTTAAGTTTCTCTAGTACTATCAATGTAGTTTTGATAATGACTTCAGAAATGGAGTGATTTTAGTTCAAAATATTAAAACATCTCAAAAATACGTTGAGTCTCACATTGCCCCTTCGGGTGGTTAACTTTGTATTTCTTCGTAAGGAATAAACTTTAATAGCTGAANTGGTTAACTTCGTATTTCTTCGTAAGGAATAAACTTTAATAGCTGAAATATGTATTTCAGGTTCATGAATGATGGGAATTGTCATCAATTAAGACAGCAAGCAATAGTAAATTATATTGTGATGAAGGCTTTGCAAAATCAGAATTTACAAGATGAAGTTCTGGTACAGTTAATGAACCAAACTGTGAATAACAATAATGACGAAAATCGTGAGCGTGGATTCTTTTTACTGACAAACGTTTTGTCAGCATTGAAACCTTCCAAGAATCTTTACAAATACTTGCTGAAATATGTTTCGGACGCTGATTCAAGTTATGCTCATATTTTACAACACAAACTCATCACCATGTCTGACCTGAAATCAAGAATATATCCGCCATCACTCTTAGAATGGAGATGCAATAAGCTCAAAGCAAATTCAGCCATCACAATTTATTACCAGGATGGAGAGTACAAAAATATTGATGTAGGAAGTTGGACTACCATTGGTGAACTGGCTGAGTTCGCTGCAGAGGCACGCGTTGGTGACGGAACAGTTGGATGGGGTTTGGAATTCAACGAAGACGAAGTGGAAACTGAAAAATGTATCTTTGATGTTATATCAGCTGTTGAAATTATGCCTGGCTTTTCTGGAATGGAAAGAAATTGTTACTTGTTTGGAAAGGAGGAAAAAAAGACAAGGAGTTTGGAAGATCTTGCAGACAGTTACGGTTTAAGTTCTAGCAAACTAAATAATCGTTACAGATCAGTTGAGAAAATTGATGTTTGGGATGAAGATGAGGATGACATTGTTGCGTAAGTTCAGTTCACATTTGAATGTAAAAGTTCGAGAGAAATACTACTTGTAATATTACCTCTTTTATTTAACTACACTACATAAAACGTTTACTCTGTTTGTAGATTTGATGAAATGATAACTCACCAAAAGCACCCTTCACCACCGATGGACCATCAAAACAATGATAACCAATCCTACGACCCTACGTACTCAGAAAATAATTATCCAGATAGCGATATGCTTTCGATCAAAACATCTAGATCCGGGCATCCACGTTTCATAAAAGCTTCTGCCAAGAGGAGCTCCGTTACTGGTAGCTATTCAAGCCGGGCGTACATTGAAAGAAATAGTGAGCTGAAATCAAGTGCATTGTCCGATACAAGTGAAGCTCCAAGTTTGGCCAGTCATGTTCGAAGGGTTCGAGTCCCATCTCAAGCCTCTGACGTTGAACAATTCTTAGATGATCTGTTTTCACCAGTACTAGATGGAAATTTAGATGATCTTTCTGATGCACGCTCATTAATAACTAGCATTAAAGGCGGGCCAGGAGATTCAGTTGCAGCCACAACATCCGCTCCATTCAGCCAATATGGATTTTCACCTTCATGTATGGCAAAATGCTGCTTTTTTAGATTCAAACAATTGAATAATGTAATTTTGTCTGTAGCTCTGAATGTCCACGCCCAAGATTTTAACATGCAACGTGCATTTCTTCAGTCGGCAATGGCTCAAAACATTCAAATTCAACAGCAACTAATTGCCCAGAACAATGCGTTGCAACAACTTTTGCAGCAACAAGCTCATGTGAGATTAAAAAATAAATGTTTAGAGGCATAATTAATTTATATTTTAATTTTATCTAATTTTAACAGACGGATTTGCCTCGCCCAACGCCGACGGGAGCTATTTTACAACAGCAGCATAGCAAAGAGGGTCTGAAAGGAAATCATCAGCAAAATCATTTCAGCATTCCCCCACCACCTCCTTTGCCACCAGAGTTAATCGAAGGCTCGCGACCATTTGTTGATCCTTACGGCAGAGCGAAGACAGTGCGAATTGGAAAATGGCGTTGGCCTCCTGCTGCTGGGGATAATTTCACAGAATTCAAAATGAGACAAGAATCAAAGAGCAATATTGACGCCGATGTCGCTCCAGTTGCAGCTGTCCCTCTCATTAAAATCGCAAGACCTTTCGGAGGAGAACCTGTGGGTAAACTGAAGATTAGCAGTGAAATGAGAATGAAATTGGAACAAGTTACAGCGAGCGTTCGTGGATCGAGCCCAAAACGGGATACAGTTATGGAATCCAGTGTTATTAAAAAGCTTGGAGAGGATAGAAAAACAATGCTTGCTGAAAAATTAGGCGGGGGTCTTCAACTCCAACCCCCTCCTCCACCACCAACAGTGGCTCCACCAAATAATTTTGTGTCACGTAATGGTTTATCAGAAGACAGAAATTTTGACCTTAGTCGGAAAGGTATATCTTGCACTAACTTTTGTCGAGATTATTCCTACAATTCGTATATATTTATTTTCTTAGCAGATATCTTCAACCCATCTTCTGCTCATTTGCAAGAAAATCACAATAATGACATATTAGAACCATCTTTTCTCCCACCACCGCCGAATATTCTACGTTCTCAGCAAAAAACAAAATTGTTTACACCAAATCAAGCCCCTTACTTCAGTTACAATAGAGTCCCTTGGGCATTTAGACTACGAAAAGAAGTATGTCGGCAATTTTAAATTTAAATTTAAATTCAATTCTAACATATTTGTGAATTCATGAATATTTACCGATAACTTATCTCACAGATATTTAGTCCCGGCGAATCTACATCACCGACTGCTTTGAACTTGATATTTATTCAGATCGTCCGAGACACTTTGAACGGTAGCATTCGTATAAATTCTAACGAACGTTTAAGAATGCGAAGTTTATTGGACATTAATAACATTGATTTGACTAATTGTTCGAATGGGGTCAAGTTCAATTTGAAGAAAAGTGTTATGGAAGTCGCGAAAAGCTGGAATTTTTACTTTTGTAAATTCTGGAGGGTTGAGGTAATTTGTGCTCAAAACAAAACCTGGCATTTGGTTTGCCATTATTTATTTTGAATCTAACTTGAAACGTTTGTATTGAAATAAAGACGACGACAGAGGTGAAATATATAGGACTGAACCCATCAGGATTAAAACTCGTCAAGAAATCCAACAATAGCTTGGCATTGATTGAAAATTACACATTTGACAATATATCGTCAGTGTATGCGGACGGCCAGAATGGAAGGCGGGTTCAAATTGGCCTTGTAAATGGTGGGCGGCTAAACTTTTACACTACGGCTGCAGAGGATATCGAGAGCTGGATCGGAATTTTCATTCGTAGCGTAAGTACAATTTTTTATGTTTTCTTATCTTTCCTTGATCTTCAGCCTATTTTATTTTTCTAAGATTATCCTCGCTATTGTATCAACCGTCCATGACATAATATCAAAAAGAAAACTTCTGGTCAACTAATTAAGTTAGGTTTAACGCTTAAAGCAGATTCCAATAGGTTAATCAGCATTTTAATTTACTAAAGTTAGAGAACACAATTCTTCATTTTGAGCCTGTAGTGGCATAAAAATTCTACTCGAGCGAAATGGCATTATGCGAGCACCTCTTGTGCTATAACACTTACAAGAATTTAAATTTTTTAGACCATGAAACTTGAGTCCTGAGAATATTATTAAAGAGACAGGACACAAAAACCTTGTACATTGTGTAAGATCGTATAATTAAAACTACGACGGCTTCATGGGCACCATTTCATTCAAACTTTTAAGTGATAACAATTCTCTCCTCCTACAAGGGAGGGAAGTAACAGTACTCACCAACCTTTTTTCATTTTCACCCCTCTTTGTTCTCACTGCAGGAGAAATTCAGTTTCAGACTAAACTGAAATTGTTTGTTTTATTATGAAATGAACCCACTAATCTCAACAATGAGCATTTAGCATGGTTAGGAAGATTCTGCACAGTAAGGAATGCGCGTTAAGAATACACTTGAACATTTGGCAGTTGCCAGCTGTCTGTGGAGCATAAAAGTGCCGTAAGCTGTTGCTGTAGGGTTAGGGATACCCTTGTAGCCCACATGACATTTTTTTTACTCTTAACTCCTTTACTTTCGATTCCGCTCCAATTATTATCACAAGCAAGAGAGAGAAGAATTATGAAGCATGAGATGTTTTGCTCCGTAGTTAGTTTCTATTTACTCTACCACAATAGAGCAGAGATTTGTAAAGACTGACTGACTGTTGTGTAAGGATACTCATTTAGCGACCATGTCCATACTACGTATTGTATGGCAGTAAAAATTCATTACTGACGTAATTAATATAAAGGAAGAAGATTTGGATCCTTTTTTGTCATTAATTCCACTTCCGTCTCAATTTACCCTTTCTTGTCAAAGCTAGTCAAAGTGCAAAATAGAAATAGAAATGGAGATAAATAATAACCAAACCAGTACAACGACCGAAAGTCACCTTCCTCTGAAAATGTGGTATAAAGCTGTCAAACAATCAAAATACATTTCCCCAATTTTGAAACTTTATTTGAGTACTCTGGAATCGAATCATAACAATAACATTGAGGAGATCATACGCATGGTAAGCCACGTTGTGATTCAAGTTTGGAAAGTCAAAGTTCTGTGATACGATTTAAGATTTCTTGAAGTCTTCGTCGGAAATGTTTCGGTCCTTCGAAGTAAAAATAAAAGTTAGTTACACGTAATTGCATCTTTCTACGGAGTGATATTCCGAACAATTTGAGGAAACAATTTGATTATAAAATAACAAGTTTTTTTCCACTTGCGTGAGCTCAAAAAACTGATTTACGTGTAATTAAAGATAAACCAGATTACTTTCGATTGGCTTTATGTCATATGAGCCGCCCATACCAGTTGTCAAACATGCTCTTTGAAACAATGAAGACCTACAAGTTTTTAGCATTGCGTATGGAAATAACTAGTTCGCCTGTTGTTGTTTTTTCAGAACCACTTCGGAAGTAAGGTGTTATGCGTCGATACTACAGACATTTCATAATCAAAGTGATAAAATCCAAGTGATAAGATTGAGATGCATTATGAATTCAATTCATATAATAATCATCACAATAGTGGAAATAAAATGCATTGGTCGTTTCTGTATCCTTTCAAAACCTATTTACCGGAAGTAGAAACATTTAACGATCACCATTACTGGTGTTGTCCTGCAGCGAGTGCTAATTGTGTCGAATACTTTTTGTTTTTAGGCAACACCAGCCCCTGCACCGATTTCTTCTCAGCAAGAGGAAGAACCAGCATCAATGGTTCACAATACTCACAACCACAATAGCTCCTCTCCGCAACATTCCCCTAAACAAATGTCACCACAACTTAAGGGAAATAGTCAAGCAGATGGAAAACATTCTCTCCTTCAATTTGCCATGGAACATTTCAGGAGAGAAAAGTAAAGAAATAGCTATTATTAACTAGACCGTCATGTTATTAATGGTGAAAAATTCCATTACCAGGTTCACTCTCTCAACAACGAAGATGTCACCAAAACAATGGACGTGGGCTGATCAAGTCGCCCTTGTAAAGTATAGTAACGTCCCGATTGAAGAAAGTCTCCTGCCATTGGATGATTCCAATAACAGATTAGCAATTGAGTGCTACATGAGCATAATGAGATACATGGGTGACTTGCAAAATAATTCCAGTGGAGGCGAAGTTGAAGCAGTGTACACACTATTGAGGGTCAGTGTTTTCTCAAGTAGGTCAACTATCTTGTCTAAATTTAATATCCATGTTTAGAATTGCCACAACACACCACCATTGAGGGATGAACTCTACTGTCAAATTATGAAACAAACAACTAACAATAATAATACAGCACAGCGTGGTTGGCGCCTATTCACCATTTTATCAGCTTACTTTACTTGCTCCGATGAATTGAAACCCTACCTTTTCAAGTATCTTGAGTCAAATTCTTACGACAAAAGAAGACCTTACCATGGAACTGCACTGGTAACTCTCCAGAATCTAAGAAAAACTTTCAAGTATGGAGGAAGGCGAAATGTTCCGTCCGTGGAAGAAATCACTGCCATTACCGCAGGCAGAAATGCGAAACGACAGATTTTCAGACTTCCTGGTGGAACTCAGAGAGTGCTCAATGTCAAGGGAAGCACCGTTGTTAAGGTTAGAATTTAGCATTATAATGCCTTTTTTGAAAATATTGGATTATTGTAAATCTTGTCTATCGCTCATAGGACATAATTGAAGAAATGTGTGGGTTACTAAACATAACAAGTGCAGAAGAGAGAGAAGAGTTTAGCATCTACTGCATTGTTGAAGGGGATACTTTCACCATGCCTCTAATGAAAGAGGAATATATTCTCGACGTTACAACTGAATTGTACAAGAATCAACAGGTACAAGAGTTTGGGCATTTTAATTTTTAGTCTAAATTGTTAATAAATCCAAAATGTCTTGGCAGGTTTTCTACTTAATATTCTGCCGTTCTGTGTGGTATTTCCCATTAAGACTCGACTCTGAGTCTTATATTGAAGTCGTGTTTAACCAAGTAGCCCCAGACTACCTCGAGGGTTTGCTACTTACAATGCCTGGAGGCAACTTGAGACAGAGCGACATCGTAAGTTCAAAGGCCTCAAATTCATTGTCATAATAATTGGGTCTTTAATTTTATAATATTTTACTGCAGCATGATATCAGCCGAATTGCTGCATTATTGCACCGTGCTGCGGATTTGAAAGTTCAACCGAATTTGAAGGAAACAAAATATTTACTTCCAAAACCAGCTCTTGCAGCCAGAGATATGAAACCTGCACAATGGGTCAGTCTTGTCAGTAACTACTGGGACGATATTAGAGCATTGAGTCCAGCTAGTGCTAAAGGAAGCGTCCTTGGTTAGATGATCAATAAATGTTTATTTTAATTCGATTGTAGTGAGCATTTAATTGAAAAAAATTATATCGTAACAGAAATTCTCCAAGCGTGGCCATTGTTCGGCTCAAGTTTCTTTTCAGTTCGAAGGATTGTTGACCCTTCGCCTCCAGAAGAATACATTATGGCATTGAACAAATCAGGAGTACATTTTCTAGATGTTGTCACGCATGTAAGGCAACAATAAATTTTCTTCGTTATCCAATATCATTCTTATCAACCAAAATATTTACAAGCTTTTCAAATAATTTCAGGAACCATTAAACTACTCACCCTACAATGAAATAATTTCTACCAGGAAGGTGAAGAATGAAGAAGGGGTTTTGTATTTGGATATTAAATTCGGAAACTTGATGCAACAAAGAATTAGCCGAATTCAAACAGAACATGCTCACGAAATATCACGTCTAATTCGAATGTACATTTCCATTCAAAAAGGCGGAAGTAGTTGTAGAGACATTGAATAATTTGTGCTTCAGGATAACTTAAACGAGTGGTGAATAATGTTCAGCTTACGTGTACACGCTATTTTACGTGCAATTTAATTTTTTTACTGTTGCTTTTATATTTCAATGGTAATCGGTTTAATTATTTGACGATATGATATTTCGAATGCAATAAATGGTTCAATACAGTTTTTAAGCATGATGCATACTTTTTTAAAAGTGTCCTTTTTTGGCTTTGTTGTATATTAAGTTATTTCAATCGCCTGCTTCACATGCAAAATCGTTACACCTAGCCGGAAATAAATACTACAGAGGTCATAAATGCGTGTGATAATTAGCCCAAGACCGAAATTAGATGACACTGCTAACTGCTGCGTGGAGTAAAATAGAACAGGATCATTTCATGCCAATTCAAGTGAAACTGTCGTTTCTCAACAATTTAAGAATGAACACACAAGAATAACACCCTAGCACTGAACTAATAAATACAATGAATTGGTGAAAACGACATTATTTTCAAGAAGAAACTCAAATACATATTAAAAATCACAAAACTGAAACATTCTTTCTTCAAACGTACGACTCGTACAAGTTTCTTTACGATCACCTTGTGAGGAACCACACGAGCATGGAGGCTTCGAGGGTAGTGACTTCGACTTGTCAACACGTTCGTTTCCGACTGCAGGCGAACTTCCCATGAAGAAAGAATGGGGCTCTTTCGATGATTCATGTTGTTTCTTTAGCTTTTCGGGATCAGATCCTTCACCAAGATGTCCCCAAAGTTCATGATGTATTTCGTTGTACATGCACAAGATAATCGCTCCACCAGTTCCTCTAATGATATTTGTCATTGCGCCGTTGAAAAATCCTGCCACACCCGATGTTCTATACAACTTCTTCATACAATCGACTGAACTCTATCAGAAGGAAGCATATTTCAGTTATCGGTCATTCATCGTTATCTCATGGATTCATCTTTTTGGATTTTATTTTATTTTTCCTTTCATTGTACAAGCCTAAGTGTGAAACGGAATAGTAAATCAAAATTATTGAATGCTCACTGTGTAATGCCGTATTTTGTCAATTCTGGCAGATTGCATCATCATACTACGACGAACTGTGTCCATTGGATAAGAAATTAATCCGCTAGTAGTAGCTGCCACTTCTGCTGTTAGAAATGACACCAAAATCATATGTTTGTATTCGTCTGGTGTAAAGTCTCGACCAGTGTCATAAATACCGAAGAAGCCAGCCCTACCAACAGTTTTTGCTCTGATTACTCGGAATTTTGAGGTTACAAATATAAATATGCCAAAATATTTTAATATTCACCTGTAAATAAATACCCCAAAAAGAGAAAAGAAAAATCCTCGATACAATCCGACCAGTCCGTCTATTTTATACGTTTCCACAAGGCAGGCGGTTAAACCTTTAAATTCCCTCGTGTGCTTATAAGCGCCTTGGTCCATTGCCAACCTATTTACGACAACGAGTGTTTGATGTTAACAATGAAATAATTTAGTAATTGAATTAATTAATTTCTTGACCTAGTCCTAGCATAATCTAATGGGTATATAATAGTCAGAGAAGTTGCACCAGCGATTCCTCCAGACAGAAGATTGCCACCAAATCTCCGCCAGAAATGGTTCTTCTTCTCAGAATTACGAACAAAAATGTTTTTGTATCTAAAACATCAATTCAGGTTTTTATAGTTACAATGATAGAAAGTTTGAGAGCTACAAATCCATAAATATACTTGTCTTTAAAGGCAAAGTTGAAAGCTTGATATGGGAAACTGCGTAGAACAGAAGCCGAGTTTCCTCTCCAGAATGATCGGAAACCTTGCTCCCGTGGTATTCTAACCAGACAATCCATGAGTCCTAGAATATGACACAGGGATTTCTTTTTATAAAATTGGAAGCATGTAGTAGGGTCATTCATACTGATACGAGGGAATTTTAACCTTTATAGCGGAATTCTGGTCTGACACGAGCTGAAGCATTCTGAACCTGAAGGATAAGTTTGGCTCTCTCAATTGGAGCCATAGCAGTTACGGCGACAGCAGCAGAGAATCCTCCAAGTAAAAAGTTTCGAATGAAAATTGTTTTTCCATCCACGCTTCCATCGGGTCCTTTTTGAGTCATGAAAGAGTGCCATTTCCTATCATCTGAATTATCTGTTGACTCTGGCATCTGCAACAATGTTCAAAAGAATAAAAAGCTTATTTAAAATTTTATCGGAGAGGTAATGTGAGATATGAGGAGCTAAAGACGCATGATACGCTCAAGAATAAGGCAAAGTTTGTTACTTTGCTAGATCAGATTTCTGTTCACATTGATATGAGCGATGTCAGGTTTAAAATCTGTATATGCAGAATCCTTGATTTGATTCAAGCGGGAGAACACGAGTACATTGCTGAGTTGTCACCCACCTTTACAACAACCTTCTTGTAAAAATCTCCGGCTTTAGCTGTCTCCTGCTGCTAACTACCGTCTTCTCCCCAGTTTTTCATTTTTCCTTGTGGGAGTGACCACTTCGGGTCATCCAACCCGTTCAAGACTTTAGAAGCATATTACTAATCGGAGGTCCAATACAACGTTTTCATAAAATCAGCCACCATGGTAATTTTGCCAAATTTAATTTAACCTTTGACTTGACATTTACCAGAATTAACGTACCAGCTAAGAAAATTCCAACATTTCGCTAAGCCGATGATGATCTAGATATTACTGGGCATAATCGTAGACTCATTAGTGATCTTAAGATCCTCATTCAAATTAACTGTGCCATTAAGGAGGGTAGTCACAATGTCATGTTGCCATTGACATGTCAAATGTCATCAGAAATTTTATGTCTGGGAGCAACGTTGATTAATTTGACCGCGGTTCTATTTGACTTCTGATCAGTTTGTCTAGTTTTTGCAAATCTGACTGAGCAGAGCTTCTTCTTTGTGGTCTGGCAAGTCAGGCTAGCTGTGATCGATTTGTGATTCCAACGTAACATGTCAGTCAGTGATTTTATTGAATCAGTACTGTATTACCTTCGCCGTGTTTCATTCTAATTCCTATTTAATAAAAGCTGCCACAGCTCTGAGATTATTACCCGTCAATAATCTAAAGTTCTCAACTACTATGGCGAGCTTTGCAATGGTGCTTAGCTTGTTTGGGTTCAAACGAGAAGGCACTAAACTCTCATTTCCTAGTTTGGATCGCTTCAATACTGTACGTAAACAACTTTTAAAAATTCTCCTGGATATATTAGTTGGATATGACTGCCATTGCAGGGCTGTTTGTTATGGGGGATGTGTTGTGTTCTATAACTTGTGTTGTTCTCTAAATAACATGAATTAACACGAGGAAAATGAATTCCTCACGGTTTTCATGCAACCCATTACATCTAATGTAATTACTCTTACTGATTTGTTGAAAGTTCTAACTTTGAATTCAATTTGAAATTAGCCACTGAAGTTAGAAGTGAAAAGGAAGCTGACTGCCAGATCCGACCGAGTAAAATGTGTTGATTTACATCCTTCTGAACCATGGATGCTCGTAGCTCTTTACAACGGAAATGTTCATATTTGGAATCATGAGAACCAGACACTGATTAAAACATTCGAGGTAAAAAAATACAGCGTTAGCTTGTTTCACAATTATTTTTTATCATTCCTAATCCCATTAACTTTGTAGGTTTGCGATTTGCCAGTTCGAGCATCGAAGTTTGTGGCTAGAAAGAATTGGGTTGTTACAGGGTCTGACGATGTTCAAGTACGCGTTTTTAATTACAACACTTTAGAAAGAGTACACTCTTTCGAGGCTCACTCAGATTATGTTCGCTGTATTGTCGTCCATCCTACTCAGCCTTATCTCCTTACCAGCAGTGGTAAGTAGTAATAAGTTTACGTTCTAAAAATGCAATTTTTCTAAAAGAATTTGGTCCTCATTTCATGTAGATGATATGAACATAAAACTTTGGAATTGGGAGAAATCTTGGTCCTGTCAGCAAGTTTTTGAGGGCCACACTCATTATGTCATGCAAATCGTTATCAACCCCAAAGACAACAACACATTTGCCTCGGCCTCTTTGGACAGAACCGTCAAAGTAAGTAGTTGCGTTGTAATATTAAATAATTAAATATTAAATTATGGCTATGGTTGAAACTCCTGGCGTTTTAGGTTTGGCAGCTGGGGTCATCTACTGCCAATTTTACTCTGGATGGTCACGAAAAAGGAGTGAACTGCGTTGATTACTATCACGGTGGTGAGAAACCGTATTTAATTTCCGGTGCTGATGATCGTCTTGTAAAAATTTGGGACTATCAAAACAAGACATGCGTCCAGACTTTAGAAGGTCATGCCTCCAACGTTTCAGCAGTGGGATTTCATCCTGAATTACCAATAATTTTAACTGGTTCTGAGGATGGCACAGTGCGGCTTTGGCATGCAAATACTTACAGATTGGAATCAACTCTTAATTATGGGCTGGAGCGTGTCTGGGCCATTGCGTGTCTGAAAGGATCCAATAATGTAGCAATTGGCTACGATGAGGGCAGCATCCTTGTCAAGGTAAGTTTTGCTGATAATTTCAGCCACTTAAGTGATACTATTCTTACTGGTATCATGATTTTAATTAGACCGGACGTGAAGAACCGGCTGTGTCCATGGATTCTTCTGGAAAACTGATATGGGCTCGTCACTCTGAAATCCAGCAAGCAAATTTGAAATTATCACTGGATTCTGGTGAAGCAATCAAGGATGGCGAGAAAATTCCCTTAGCCCCAAAAGACCTAGGTAGCTGTGAAATATATCCCCAGACTATTTGTCACAATCCAAACGGTCGCTTCGTGGTTGTTTGTGGAGATGGAGAATTCATAATTTATACAGCAATGGCACTGCGTAACAAAGCCTTTGGTCCAGCACAAGAATTTGTGTGGGCTGAGGATTCTTCAGAATATGCGATTCGGGAGAATACTTCTTCCGTTAAGATTTTCAAAAACTTTAAGGAAAAGCGAGTTTTTAAACCAGAATTTGGAGCAGAAGGTAAATCTGATTGAATTCAAAGATACATAAGTACAATTCAATTATTATTGTGATTCTAGGAATATTCGGAGGATTTCTGCTTGGCGTTAAGTCAATATCTGGCCTTGGATTTTATGATTGGGAGAATCAGGATTTGATTCGTCGGATAGAAATTACTCCAAAGGCAGTATACTGGTCGGAGAATGGAGAATTACTGTGCATTGCGACAGAAGATAGTTATTTCATACTAAAGTACAATGAAAGTGCAGTGGCTAGAGCAAAAGAAACCAAGGAAGGGTACACGGAGGACGGTTATGATGATGCTTTTGATGTGAGTTTTAGTTTTTATTTCATTTAAGTCTTTATGTTCTGATATTTAATCGGGGACCTTTTAAACGGAAGGTAATTGCTGAGAACCAAGAGGTTGTAAAAACTGGTGCGTGGGTTGGAGACTGTTTCATCTATACCAATGGAATGAATCGCCTCAATTATTACGTCGGTGGAGAAA
This sequence comes from Thalassaphorura encarpata, assembly GCA_009869925.1. NCBI lineage: Eukaryota > Metazoa > Arthropoda > Collembola > Poduromorpha > Onychiuridae > Thalassaphorura > Thalassaphorura encarpata. Next base: position 37,118 of record WJEZ01000047.1, read on the forward strand.
TCGTAACCGTCTCTCATTTGGATCGGTAATTTCGTACTTTCATTAGTTGTTCCACTTGCATAAATTAATTATTATTCCATAAAATTTGCAGAGTTATGTATCTGTTGGGATACATTCCAAAGGATAACAGCTTATATTTGTGTGACAAGGAATTGAATGTTGTATCATATTCCTTGCCATTGTCCGTTCTTGAATACCAGACTGCTGTCATGCGTCGTGATTTTGAAACGGCGGATAAAGTTCTTCCAGGCATTCCTAAGGAGCAAAGAACTCGAGTAGCTCATTTTTTGGAGAAACAGGTATGATATTTCCATCTTACGACTTTAAATTAAGTTGGATTTTACAATTAATTAATTTGTCTATTTGAAGGGTTTTAAACAACAAGCCCTGGCTGTTAGCTCAGACCTAGATCATCGCTTTGACTTAGCACTTCAAATAGGCGACTTGAATGTTGCAAAGGAAATTGCTGAAGAGTCCGAGAGTGAGCAAAAATGGAAACAGCTAGGAGAACTAGCGATTGCAAAATGCGAGTTTGACCTAGCCCAAGAAGCGCTTCACAAGGCTCAAGACTTGGGGGGACTGCTCCTAATTGCAACAGCAGCAGGTAAGAATATTTTTATAATGATTTCTATTTTTATAATATTAGTTTTAATTCTTTCAATTATCTTCTCAGGAAACGCTACAATGGTGGATAAACTGGCGGAAACTGCACTAAAAAATGGGAAGAACAACATTTCATTCTCATCATATTTCTTGCTTGGGAATCTGGAGAAATGCTTGGATATTTTGATTACTACGGAAAGGCTGCCTGAAGCTGCATTTTTTGCGAGGTACTTTTAAGATTGTTTTAACTTTGGCCTGAAAATAGAATTTCTAAGTGCTGTATTGTTTATTGTTCCCAGGACCTACTTACCAAGTCAGGTACCTCGAATAATATCTTTGTGGAAAGATTCTTTAGCTAAAGTCAGTGAAAAAGCTGCACAAAGTCTTGCGGATCCTGTTCAGTATGAAAACTTGTTTCCTGAGTACGAACAGACACTCAGAGCTGAAGAATTCATGCGTGAGGAAAGAAAGCATCCTATACCCGCTGCAGAGTACCCAAACCGACCGGTGAGTTTATTAGAAGATAGAAGTGTCATTTGAAGGCATTTTGATTCGATTAGTTTGAGTAGTACAGCTGATTGAATGAAAGATGAGTAGGATGGTTAAGATTAGAATCTCTAGATTAAATATCGGATTTTTTAGACACTTCAAGAAAGAAATCCAATAGAAGAAATGAAACATTCCGCTGGTGGAGACTCTCGAAGATTCAATCACTCTGTCCCAGATCATCATGAGGAAAAATTATTCATACCACCACCAGTCCAGGCTCAGGAGACTCGAAATGCCAATGCCTTCATACCGCCTAAGAAACCTGAGACAATCGATCATGAATTTCTGGATGATGATGATGACCTGGAGCTTCAATTGGATGGAATTAAATTAACAGACGCCGATAATGACGTAAATTGAAACCAGCAGAAATATGCAAGAATTATATACAATCTACTGATATTAATTTTTGGTTTATGTAGGACATCGATCTGGACGATGACATCGGTTTGGATGACGATTAGAATAGCATAAGGCCAATGAGTGTGGTTTATGGGATCGCCACTTACACGAACCCTCTTTTTCTAAATATTACTAGAAGCTGATTATTTCTTATATTTAAATAATAATTTTAATGGTGTTTCAAGCACATTAAGGTTTAATGGAAAGATTGAATAAATTATTTCTTGGTCGTTACACGTCTACCAAACCAAACTTGTTTCTTGCACTGTTAAGACAAAATCTCATTTTTCTGGCTTTTGGACATTTGAATTTAGTTTGGAATAATTTTATTTATCAATTACATTACTCAGTACATTTTTATCACGAGCTTAAAACCCTTTACAGGTGGAAGTGGAAATAGAACTAAAATAAGTTAATGAAAGTAATTTCCCAAGGGATTAATTTCCTCAGCCGCATGCTAGTAAAGTAAAGAACATAACTTTAAGAGGTTAGATCCTATTTCTTGGAAGTATTGATTGTTATTTTAATTTTCGACCAGTTGTTTCAGCATTAATCATCACTGTGGTCAGGGTCAGAGCTAGAATCATTTTTTCCAAGGAAAACAACCTCACAAGAACTTCCACCTGAATGAAACCCATTGTTGGAGTCAAGAGAAGGATGCTTTCGCATTGGAATAGATGTGGATGGCGTTTCCAGTAAATCAGCTGATTCCCCCATATGGGAAATATCACTAGTGCCCGTCTCACTTTCTACTTTTCGAAGACTGCTTGATTTTCTCTCTCTTCTGGCTCCACTGCTTCGAGTACTCTCGCCGCCTTCGCTCTCCTCCAACTCTTCGTTTTCCAACATTTGCCAGGATGGAATTCCTGGTGACGAAGGAAATTGGCTTCTGTTCAAAAGAAGACCTTTGATTGAAGCAAGTTCATTACGAAGATCTTGGAGCTCTGATGAGGCTGGTCTGATGGCAGCAAACGATGAACCTGGGTGCTGTTGGATAATGTTGGATTGTTGCTGTTGCTGCAATGCTCTCAAAAGGTCTTTGAGCTCGTCCATGCTGGCATTTAACCTCTCAACTGATGTAACTAACTTCTCGTAATTTTGCTCATGAAGAGAGCGTGCTCCAAAAAATCGCGGAGCAATGTAACTCTAAAAAATTAATTATATCACAAAATCTTGATACTTGACTTTATAATCACCAGTATTGAGAGTAACCTTCCAAAACGAGTATAAACTGTAAGATCCTATCGAAACAAGGGCAACGAGGTTGGCAATGTCTTTTGCTTTGACCCATAATGAAAGTCTCTTCTCATCTTGGTACTTCATTGGCTTCCGGAAAGGCATCAAATGACCAGTGTTCTTCAGTCAAAAACAACGTAGAATATGTTATAGAAAGCCTAAAAACGACAGGATACACTGATGATAGACGGTAATAATAATTTGTAGTTACCGTATCGTGTTCGTCCAGATGCAAACCGGCTTGCTCACAAGCTATTCGGATCTCCTCATCTGTTAATCCCTTCTGACGTAGGAAATTCTGCTTATGAGTCAGCGAAGTTTTTCGTACCTTAGGATTTTGAAGGAATTTTAAGGCAGTCCTTACCTGAAAACAGGAAAATTGATATTAAGTATTTATTTAAACCAAGCACTGAAGTCTAAGCTGTAAACTACAACTATAAAGCCAACCAAATGCTCTCGTGGTGGGTCTAGGATTGGTTGTGGCTGCGACTCCAAATTATTATCGTCTTCCGAAATCTCCATAATTGATGGCAGTAGGGCAGGAACAACAATGTCAACTGACTGGAATATTAAGAAAGTTAAGATTAAAACTGACCTTAACCTTAATTAAAAGTTCAGTGTATGAATACGAAAGACTTTAGATTATAGTTAGTTTTAAACTCTCTGGTACTTATAATACTTAAATTATATTTTAACTTACATATGAAATCCTAGACAGTAAACTGAATTGAGTAAATAACTTGGTTCAAAGACATCAAGATTCCAAGATATGCTCTGAATCCGACCGACTAATGAGTTTAACACAGCACAGTTGTTTAATTAATTAAGTTCTATTTCATTGCTTTATAACAAAATATCTTACGAATGTGAAACTTGTAGAATGCGGACAGACTGTCCTAAACGTCTGGATTCTTAATCCGAAGAATGATTTTGTAACAAGGATTAGTTGATTATACAACATTTAAAAATGAGCACACTCTCGTAGGTACATTCCAGTCCATCCAACCCTTTCTTAGATAATTGAGGAGACGAGTGAAAGTGAAAGCCGAGGTGAAAGTCCCACACTTTTCCCAGCATCTAGTCTACTCATCTACACAGCGCTAGCTAAATACGAACACTTTAGAATTATTTAACCATTGTTTAATTTTTGAAAATTCCAATCCTAGTATATGTTTCAGAATAAATTGTTAACCTCTTTTCTCGAACCAACCTAAAACTACCGATTTTATAAAGTCGAAGCTATTGGACATTCCTATCTAACGAGACTCAGGAGGACGTTCCATGCATACATAGACGCCTTCACAACGACAAATCCTCTCTCTTACTGATGACCATGACCTTTCCTTTAGTCGCATATCTTCTTCCTTATTGTTGACAAATGAACAAAAAAAGATGTTAACAATTAATAAGTTGGGGGTAGGAGACATTGACATTAACATATGAAAATCAGCCCAGCGCCACCTCTGCTCTAAAATTCTGACATTCGTTTCAGGCTGCCGGCCATTCGGTTCACTCAAGTCATCCGCGTGCTGTTTGTAATACAATTTTAGTTTTTTAATCACCCAGTTGAAAGATCAGGTAAATCAAACGTTTGTTTTCAGAATTTTGATATTTTGGTATGTATTACGGTTTCTTCTTTTGTTTTACTAATAACGGGGATGTGAACCTCAAAATAAAGTATTTGTTCATTAAGGGTATGTGGGGACCTGACGAACGTACAATAAATAATTGAGTCAATCGTAGACAAAAATTTTGAATTTTTCTTGTTTATCAAATAGCAATCCAAGATGGGGAAGATTATGAAGCAAGGGAAAGTTGTGCTCGTCTTGAATGGGCGCTACGCTGGACGGAAAGCTATTGTGGTTAAAAACTTGGACGATGGTACATCGGAGCGTCCTTATGGTCATGCCATTGTTGCTGGAATAGACCGATACCCACGAAAAGTGACCAGAAGTATGAGCAAAGATAAGATCAAGAAGAGGAATAAGCTCAAGGCCTTCGTGAAGGTAATTTTAGCGGCAACACTAACTTGACATTCCCTGTTTCGACTAGGGACTAGGGCTATTGATACTGAATTTACGAGAGGCACCCTTAAACTTAATATTTGAAGGGGGTAGTGGTAGTACCACAGTGGTACTAGAGAATGGGTAGATTCATAAATTACCAGATGGTTGATTTTACTGTTTTTATTTCAGGTAATCAACTACAACCATCTTATGCCCACGAGATACACGGTCGACATTCCTTTCGAGAAGCAAGAACAGAATGTCAAAGCCCTCAAAGATCCAATGAAGAGAAAGAAGGCCCGCTTCCAAATCAAGACCAAGTTTGAGGAGAGATACCGAACAGGAAAGAATAGATGGTTTTTCCAGAAGCTCCGATTCTAAACTAATTTTGTTTTAAAATTATTGAACGATTTATGAATAAGATGAGGGAGCTGGTTGTTTAATGAACCATTTAATAGCCTTGATCATTTCAAGTTTTATTTCTTTGCAAAAATGGGACTAAAGGTTAGTTACAATTAAATCATTCTTTCCATTTGTTCATTTACGAATTTTTGAGCTGTGTTATCCCAGTGCCTGGATTTAAGGGTTGTAATGATAGGGTTGTTTGGGTCAGCCACTCTTAATTGAAGGGTCATAGGTTGTGGAATTGCACCGTGCTCATTAACACCCGGTATCTGCATTTGATTAGGATAAAGAGAAAGAATTCAATATTTCTTTTTGACTTTCTGTAATTGAAATTAACCTTTGCTAGAGGAACTAAGGCTTCGCCGAGAAAGTCATTTTTGGTTATAATGTCATAATCTTTGCACGTGAATCTGATAAACGAGTCTTGGCATTCAGCTAAACTCACGGCCCAAACGAATTTTTCATCGAATTCGGGACTCAGGGTCTTCCATTTCGTTGCTGTCTTCGCCATATAAGGCTGATAAATAAAGTTAATTAGGAATTAATGAATGACTATTTTATGCACTCCACTGTGCCAGTGTTATTAACGAAAAATTACTTGGTAAAAGTTGATTTCCGGCAAAAGTTCAACTTTCACAACTGGATCACTGGTTGCCTTCTTTTTGAATATGAGAAACCCAGCGCTATCCATCGCCCGCAGTTTTTGAGCCCTGATTATGTGAATACTTAATTTTCCATTAAAGAAAGAAACATGAACGGTTAATGTCCCATTTTGTGCGTCCCCAGTTAAATCCTATTTATACAAAATATTCTCAATTTATGCGAGTTTCTTGGCGAAGTATTTTTAGAGAATACCATTTGCTCAAATGACCGTTCGTTGTAATAAAGGTCAATCAAATCCAAAGTATCAGCTGATAGCATAGTTAGAAGGTTAGCTACAGCTTTATATTCGGGTCCATTCAATTCATCATCATTAAGTCCACCTTTGAAAAAAACGATTATATCCTGAAGGATATGTTGGATCTTTGTCGAAAAATTGTGTTGGTCGGTAGCAGACTCGAGATCAAAACTCTTTACGACGACACAGATTTGTTCGCAAGTAAGGGTCCAAAACATTTTCAAGAACCGCATGAAATTAAGTTCTAGTAAAGCCCGATCCAAGACAACCAAATTATCCTCCAAATAGGATAGGAGAGGATCCAGCGTTAAACTAATATCTTCACCCTTGATTAGTCGAGTTAGACTTATTTTCAGAGCATTGTGAATCTAAATAGAAAAATGTAATTATCGTGGATCAAGAAATTTTTATGTTATTTAATAAATTAGTATTTCAACTTACTTCAGGGCGTACTCGACTTGCAACACCGTTTAGGATTTCTTGAAAAAGTTTTTCAATCCTCTGTTCAGATTGTGTGAACGTTTCATCGAAATTTCTCCTATACTCTTTACCAGTAGTCTCTCCTAAAATAGTCTCCAAATCCGTCAATAACTGATTGACTTGTAGATTTGATGGGACCTTCATCGCAGCATCCTTAAAAAATTGAACAAACGTTGGACACAGAAATCCAAGATTAGTTATGGTTGCAAATATTTTTCATTGCTACCTTCACATATTCAATGTTATTGAAAGCTGTGCAGAGTCGATCAGAAATGTCGAAACGGTCCTCTGTGTCAAAATATCCTTGGGCACTCAATTTCTTCTTATGGAGATGTGTGTAAAGAAGGGCTACTCGACACATCATATCAATTACAAAATGCAAAATGACATAACTTTCTGCCGCATCTGGCCAATTTAGCTCTTTCCAAAAATTGGCCAGCTGTTGAAAAATTACGGCTGTATCAACAGCAGAACTACTGACTTTTACGAAAATGTCAGTTGTCACATCATCCAACTTGATGGCTGTAGTTGTCATTTCACAGGATTTAATAAATGTATAGCCAAGCCACATCACGAGCACTGGTCGAAACCATAAATGATAGTCGTTCAATTCAACGTAGGGCGACGTTAGGCCTATAAATGGTTTAACAATTAAACTTTGTCACGAATTATTAATGTAATAAACTTGCACCAGAAAATTAAAGCCGTTGGTAAAACTTGAAGCAATTTAACAGAAGTTTCGTTTTTCTCACCCTCTTCAAAGATATCATCCTGTGCCGTTACAAAAATCTGTGTTTCCAAAAAGAGTTTAAAAAGGGATTGACAAACAGCCCATCCATGTTCGTATGCCCTTGAAGAAGGATACCATTCAAGGAGCATCATTCTCAATTTGTCATTATTTCTGTAGAGCGGATGCTGAAGAATTGATCCAGCAAGAGTTTCCACATCGTGAATTATCATTTTTTGAAACTCATCGTATACGACAGGCATGTAAGATACGGAAGCTTCCATCCAAAAAAGTGGCTTCCACTTTGATTGCCCTTCTCCCATGAGACTATTTACCTTATTTATGACCTAGTGAAATCAAACTATTGTCAACATTTTCACTTCATAATTCGAACTAAGCATTTAAAAAACTGACTGAAACAACTCCTCCGACTAATTCGTGCTGCTTTTTCAAGTTTTGAGAGTGAACAATTTCTTCATACTTGGCATCATACCATTCCAAAATTGCCATTCTTAATGATGCATCCACGAGCCAATCTATTCTTGCAATTGCTGCTTCACTTTTATATCTACTCAAAATACTACGACAATGCTTAATCGATTTTAATGACTCTTGCACACGATTTTGCGTCTCTCGTAAATGATTTCGTATGACTGGACATAATTTTTCAATGCATAGGACAACCATGGACGTCTCAAGCTCTGAGTTTCTGATTCGATCTGACTCATCTTGTTCTATTTGATTCAATACAGAGTCCAGTTCGGTAAGTCGAGGACCAACTCCGTAAAGGCCTAAATGATGCTTAGCGTAAGCGTTCCAACGAATTATTGCCTAAACGAACCATAACGTAAATGATTAAATTATTATTGATGATAAATATCCAACGGATTCTTTTAAACTAACTTGTGTTGCTTCGCTTAATCCACATTGTAGCCCATATTGAAAAATCAAGCAATTTGCAGCTGTCGGAATACTTCCATTCCATTCGACCCCATATTTGTCTGATTCTAATTGAAGAATGTAATCCCAGAACTTTTCCAGCATAACTTTTGGTTCAGCACATTCTTGCTGAAAAAGCCAGAAACGTTTTAAAATTGAGAAGAGGTTGCATTTCAAGATTTTAATTATTGTTATTTACATAATGCATTCCATGCCGGTACGCGTGGGTTAACCAAATTTGAAGCAGAATTCTTCCAGCAGCATTATCTCCCTTGTGGGTTTTTCCTGTTAAATTAAACCATTTCTCCACCCCTGTAACCGGAATCTATAAGCATTTGTAGAAAAATTTATCAACTCTTAAAATATGATAGCATTTATTTTTTAATGTTTATGAAACATGAATCCAATGCCAGGAATGTTAGACATTATTATTATGGTACGTTGTTAGACTCACATCTTTAATTTTGAGAGTAACCTTTCCCATGAATACGTCTTTTTTTCCATGACGGGAAGCATCATCCAATCCTTCTCTCACTGCATGAATTTTCTTTGCATCTTTTGCATTTTTGATAGATTGCAACACGAATTTGTTGTCATCATGATCCCAGACCTTAGCCAAGACATTATTTGTAAAATAATATGTTAAAGCGAGTCAAGTATTTCTTGTCATGCCAAAGACCTCGACTGTGAGGGTATCGACGCTGGGCCGTAAAGCAATAGATTGAAACCGTTGCTCCCAGATAGGATTAGTTGTTTTGAGTTGAACCGTTGTGCGAACATGTTTAGGCAATTGGGTGTATATTTGATTATGCCTATTTTCTGCCAATGGTCTCTGACCTTCCTTTCCTAATGGATTCTTTGGCCTCTTAGGAGATCCCATTTTTATTGATTTCCAATCATCTCGATCCAGCTGATAAACAATAGTCTAACTAACTCTCTCTTAAATGCTTCAACTTATAAATTATACGCTGTGTAATCTCAGACTCTATCTTACCGAGTCCATAGTTTCTAATCCGACGAAGCAATACGTATCAGCTAGTGTTTGAGGATTTCTTCTCGCAAGATGTTCTCCGCGTTTTACTACTGTATTGACCAATGTTAGAGGAAGTGCTTCCCCCAAAATGTGCTCTCTGACTGCTACTTGCTCCTAAGGTTCCAGGAGAAATATCGACATTGTTTTATTTTCGTGTTTAATCAGGTTATTTGCAAAACCGAACCTTTTCATCTAAGCTAAAAGTTAGCTGACTATAGACTGAGAGATCCTCCTTATTTGAGGGATAACGGTTCGTTGGATGACCAAGCATATGGAAGCTTGTGTACATTGCTTCCTTAAAAAGCATATGCCGAGTTACAACTGGTGTTTTATCAGTTTTCTTGTGTAGCCCTGTTTCAAGAGACCTCGAGCGAGTAGTCTTCCATGAGTTATTCGAAGCATTTTGTGATGATATTGGGGGCATCCTTTCATGACCACCGTCGACGCTAGAACTGGTAGGAGCCGGAATAGTGGATCCACTGGATCCTCGAACCGGTAGAGATCTAGCCCTCATCCTTTCTTCTGAGGACGTTCTGCGTATACTCTCTGAAACAAATGCATGAAAATTGACTAGATGATCTGTTACGTTGAGAAGCCTTCTCTCTGAAATATACCTTGATTACTGTTAGAATCATCGATAGTGGGGTCTAATGATACACGATTTTGTACTCCAAGTTTATCATCACCAGGAAGATTTTCATAATTACGTGATGATTTTTTACTCGACGATAGTATGGTCAAGGGCATGTTCTCTCCCATTATTTCCAAAGTAAAATAAGTAATATATACGAAAAAATATATTTAGGGCTGATAAGCCATATACTCTAATATTAAACTAGTAAGCTTAATTAGACACAGGGAAACCCATGGTACATTCTGTGTAAAAGTTGTATTCCTGAACCAATCCAAGTTTGTGAGAAAAATCACCCGCAGCAACAATGTGAAAAATGTAGAGGGATCAGTCTCGCCGATTTTAGTGACCAATAAATCCATGATTGCCTATTTATATGAATGCTTGAACATGGTACTTATTAACATGGTATTTAATTTATTATGGCGCTCGGAAAGGCTTGACATTCTTAATACAAATAGTAATATAATTTCCTCTGTCAATTTATAATATTGTAAGTTCAAAAATGAGAAATGGTTCGAACATCTCATTCAGCAGACATGTGCATTTGATGTCAGTTACTTGGTACGCCTGACGGCCCTGCGGAATTTACGAGGAGTTCCAGTATCAACTTGACCTTGTCCTTGTGTTGATTGTCTGCAATGGAAAAAATCTAAATTAAATAAAGTTTACTGAACGTCAGGCATAAACCCAGAGCATAAAAGCTTGTGTTGAAAAATCGCACTTCCTTCTTTCTGATAAAAAACCATCCAACAATTTCACACGTTCATTTGTAAAATTGCGACACATAATTTTTCATTAACACAGATAATATTTGGTCCAAAAGTTCGAATTTATCTTTTTAGTGTTCCTTTCACTATCTAACTTAATCTACTCACCATTAAGTACAAGAAGTGAAAATAATTTAAACTTACGCCTGGAATGTGAACGGCTGATTGGAAGCCGCAGCTGGTGGAGTCGAAAAATTAATATTTGGTGTCAAACTGAAACTTGCACCCGGAGTTCCCATTGGAGCAGGTGTTCTGCAGTAAACAATATTTTATACCAATTTTTAGCCAATTATTAAGAGCACGGTTGGTTATTGACATTATTATTACCCAAAATTGAACCCGCTTGGCATAGACGGCTGTGGAGTTCCGGAGGAACCAAATATTGGAGTTGTATTGGTTTGATTATTTGTTCCAAACTGAAATCCAGGTGAAGCGACATTGCTCTGAGGCGTTCCAAACGAGAAACCAGGAGTTTGGGTAAATGTTGGAGTAGCTGTTGCTGTCGTAGTGGTCGGAAAAGTAAAATTCGTTTGCGGTGTTTGTGGAGTAGTGCTAGGAGCAGGAATTTGTGTACCATCCGGCTTGTCCATCCCAAGAAACCCAGGTTGCTTCAAAGCGTCCAATACACTTCCAGATTTTAAGCCAACACTAGGGACTTGTATTGGAGCTTCAGCTCCTGTAGATTTAAGTTTAAGCTTTGGTTCAGAACCTCCAAAGCTAAACCCGCTAGTAGCAGAACCTTCATCAGCTTTTCGTTTCAGTCCATCACCCGATTGGGTCGCTCCAAATTTAAACCCTGGGGTGGACGAAGTGGTGGAAGAGGGAGCAGAGGAAATTGGTGTGCCAAAACTAAATCCGCCCGTGCTCAATGGTGCGGCTGGTGTTACAGGTGGAAATGTTGATCCCAAGATAGTAGAAGCGGGATTGAACGTTGTTACTGGCTCAGATTTAGGTTGAACCGTGCTTGCTTGGTCATTTTTAAAAAATGGTTGAAAAGTGTACTTTTCGTAGTTTGCACTACTTTGTGGCTTGGGAGCATCAACACCGGACCCTGTCTTGTTTTCTTTCCAACCTGTAGATTAAATCAGACTTTCTTTACTTATGCTATGTGTATGTAGATTCATAACGCAGTTTCGCAATTGATTGGCCAAATCCAATTTGGAATGAATAATTACTGGCTCTACAAACTCTACTCCAAACGTAAGTTTAATAATAATTGATAATACCTTCTTCGTTACTAGATGCAGGCGTTGTCTTAATGGATTCGTTTTTCTGTGAGTAAAAGTTTGATGATGGTGTAAAGGATAAACCGGAGAAGGGATTTTGCTTTGATGCATCAGTAGGAACGTCCGAACCAGCTTCATCTTCATGCTTCAAACCGAAACTCATTTTTCTTCTGCAAAATTGTATTTTGAAGGATCATAGATAGTTAGTTTAATCGAAGAATCAATCGAAAACTCAGAACGAAAATATTAGTTATTAATTGAATAAAGACGTACTTGGATGGAGATGTCGATTTCTCATTTATGTTTGATTGAGCAAATGGTGGAGGCTCTGAAATAGTACTGCTAAATGCTGGAGACTTGTGAGGAACTGAGGTATCGTTTCCCTTTGGAGAGGATGCTTGAGGCTTCGATTGCGGTTGAGGTTCTTGACAGGCCACACATTTGAGTTGCGACTTCTTATTAAAAATCATACAAACAGGACATTCCCATCTACAAATTATTAAAAGTCGAGTCAACAAGAGAATCATTTAAATATGACTTGAATGATTTATTCTAGTTACGTCTCTTCTTTTGCAGATTTCTTAGCAAAATCAACCACCTCAGCCTGCATAGATGCTGGATCATTTTCTGTACTAGCCGGCGGCACTGAAAATGATGTTGATGGTGAATCCGAATTCGAGTTAAACCCGAGTTTAAACTTTGTCAACAAAGACGGCTGAGTCGGAATACTCTCTCCAAACTTGAATGTTGAGTTCGAAGTAGTAGTGGTGGTTGCAGGTGCACCAGGGTTGAACCCAAATACAAAAGACGGTGCCGGTACACTAGGGGGATCACTATTTTTTCCAGACGATGTTGACTCAGCGGCCGTCTTGGGGTTTGGGTTTGGTGTTTGACAGCACGGACACGCTGATTCATGCATTGCTACATGCAACATGCATCCCGAACACTCCCATCTAGAAATCAGAATACATTAAAATGATGTTCCTAACAGCTAGCTATATGTTGTCTCCAAAATCTAACTTTTCAGTATTAGAAGTCTTGATAACTGTCGGAGTCGGAGTTTTTACATCACTAAGATTCAAATGTTCGGATTTCTCTGTTGACTTATCCGAATCAACCAGAGCTTGGCCATCCGTACTTCCAGATTCGTCTTCAGAGGAAGAATCAGAGGATTCCTCACAATTAGCAAATTGATCCATGCTCCATGCATTAAATTTTACTTTAGAAATGCCTATTTTTCCAGATGGTTCAAAATATTCGACAGATGAATCGTCGTCACTGTCACTTGCTGATTGTTGTTCTGGCTCCAGGTCTACGACATCCGATGGTGGAAACAACTCATCCACAAGATTTCTTGAGAATAAAAATGTGATTAATACAAGATGAACTGTTTAAGTTTGGGATAAATCGATTCTACAGAACGTTTATTACTGTGTATTGAACTCTCCAGAACTTGATCTGCGGTCGGGAACATTTGTTCCACCAGTTTCATCAGAGATGATAGCACGAGGTTTAATTGTTGTGTCCAGAGAAGCCCGAACAGTTGGTGGCCCGGTAAATCCTTTAAGCTCTGGCTTCGACACGTCTGTAAGCAAACCAAATCAATTAAATAGATTGAAAAGGAATAGAAAAAAAAATTGAACCGTACTTGAAGGGCTTTTCTTGACATTTATTACCGGTGTTGAACAATTTGATAAAGTATTAATGATTCTTTCTGCTGTAGAAGTCAAGTTCATATTCGGCTTCTCCTAAATAAAAAGTACAAAGAAAGTCTTCAGTTCAACAAGGTTAATATGATCTGCCTTCGATCAAGGCCAAATTAATTCCTTTACCGATTTAAGGCCATGTTAAGTAAACTACTTACGCTTCCTGCTTTTGTGGCCCGAATCGTCATTGGTTTCTTCGAGTATGGACAATATCGAGTTTCTTTATCAATGATGGACGGTCTCGCATAAGGACCACGATGAGCTCTTGCCGATGACTACAAAAAACAAGCAGTAAAAAAAGACTTTAGAAGTTGGACCCCTCACTTAGCCGTTGTACATAAATCACAAAATTATTACTTACCGTCGACCGTGTTGGTAAATTTTGTTCTAACTGTGACCAGGGATTGGAAAGATTCATTTTGATATATTTCTTTAATTAACAGCAATGTATAAATACTTCTTGTTTTATTTGTTCGTAAATAAGAACGAACGACGGATTTTGATAAAGTGTAGTGAAATGGTTTGGTTCAAAACTCCCAGACTATGGGATTGACGAAAGTGCGGCATTGTGAATGGGGCAATCTGCGTAACACAAATCCCAAGTCATTCATGTGGCAAAGATTCATTTTGAACTCGAGGCAAGGGTAACTGAAATTATTTGCCGGATAAATGATTATAATTAGGCCAAGTCAAACACAAGCATATTAGCAGCTTTTATTTTGTGCAAATGGTCAAATTAGTCTGAATCTGTCCACGTTTGAAAGAATTAAACGATGGCTCTACAAGCGAATTTGATTACTTCATTCAGATCTCTTTCTGTAAGTCAAGTAGCAATTAATAATGGTGCATAGTTTACTGAAGGGTATTGTTTTCATTTTTTGGTACAAAGAAGGACAAGATATGCTCGAATAAAAACTGTCCAGTTACAGTTTCCATAGTCAGGAACCTGGAAGTCCTTACCTATTGAATTATATTTTTCAGTTAAGGAGCGCTAGAACGTTTTCAACTGCTGGGATTAAATTAGAGCAGCATCAGACAAGCATGAAAACTCTAAGTCAGAACTATCATCCAAGGCTGGCCACATTTGACAATGTTCCTGAAGCTCTATCTTACGGAAAGATCTTTTTAGATGCGGCTGGATGTGCCAGGTAAATGCTGAAAATATCTTTTACTTGACTTACGTCTGTCAAATAATGTAAAATTAAAGGCAAAAGCTATAATTTACAATAATGCTCAAGTTTAATGATAATTGGATTGGTTTTGTAAAATTTTTCTAGGAAGAAACTTAGCAGTGGAGTACCTGCTAGTCACTCTTTGAAACGAGATGATGTGCTACCAATCGATAAGGAACACCCCGGGTCACGCCCCATCAGAATCCCTATTTTGGAAATGAGAATTCCTACTTTCAGTAATGGATTCGGAAATTCGACTTCTGGATGCAGGTTGGACTTGCCCGACACGGTAAGATTTCAGTTTAGTTTTTTCAACTGGATTTCCTGTCTCAACTGAATGTTTGTGCATGTCAAAAGCTATCTCTATTTTTTTGTTCCAGTATCCACATTATACAAATTTAAATTTCAAGGGAACCACATTAGTAATTCGAATGCCTTCTACAACAAAGATGCCGATCATACCACCCTCGTTACCCTCACACCCCAAAGGCATCGTGAATGATCCTTTACCCTCTTCGAATCGTGTCATTGAAGCCCCACTCCTACCAAGCCAATCCGATGTCCACGCTGCTCGTCTCGTTGTAATTCGTCGTATTAAAATGAATAAACACAAGCTAAGAAAACTTCGCAGGAGGATGAAATATATATGGGAAAAAATTCGACTTCGCCGAGCAACTCGGAAAGAAAAGCTGTTTTTGAATCAGAAAATGGAACAAGTAAAAGCTGCCTGGAAGTTTGACGCCAAATCTCATGTAGCAGAACTGATTCGAAATGTCCGAGATAATCAGCCCCCACACCCTTGGATAAGAAAGGGAATGCCGGATGCATTTGTCAAGGAACAAATCAAGATTCGAGAAGAAAAGAAACGACGAGAATTTCTTTCAGTTCTAGACAAGAGACCATCGCCAGCGAAAGTATAGTGAAATATAGTCAGAGAAAGATTCACATTGAAGATTGAATTAGAATTGCTTTGAGGCTAAATAAATTTTTTAACGTGTTCTATTCGCTTAGCTTGACATTCAAAAGTTCACCTATCTGCATCGAATACAATTTCAATATTTATAATAGCACTGTACACCGTTTTCGATGGAACTCCGCAGATGTTTATATTCAAGTCTTAAAGATGAGCAGAGTTGACTTCTTGGGAATCAAAAATGTGTAAATCATGTGCCAAATACATTGAAATCAATACAAAAAATAAGTTTATTAAACTTTTTTCTATAAGGCATAAAAAGTATAAAATCGCTAAACGTGACAATGTTGCTTCGAAAGTGCGAATTCGTACACCCCATAAAGATGACACAATTACAACCAAAAACGTTGATCTAACTTTCCGGTAAAACGATAAGGAATATCAATGAACAACTCAATCCTTCAAAAAGTTTGTGGTTTCTTCAAAATCAATGGAATGAATGAGTCAACCCGTGTTATATAGACGATCAAATGTAGCAGGCATGATTGTTACAAGTCCATTACGATAACCCGCGGCTAAGTATTTTCCATTGGGACACCAGGTGACCTTAAATAAATGTCGGATTAGATGCTGGCATAGGAAGGTTCATCTGATTGTATAAATAAATTGCCTACTTTATTGACACGGAGCATGTAATAAAACCTTATTAAATTTTCGCCTTGCTGAGGTGTTGGTTCGGCTTGTTTTTGCATCGGGCCTTGGAGCTATAGCAAAAATTATAAAAATTTTGTATATGCATAAAACAGCTAATCTAGATGTGGAAATTACAAAAATTCGTACCCTTTCCTTCACAAATGAAAGGATAACTCTGGGGTCTTTGTCTTTTTTTCTGTCACTGTCATCAATCCAATCACCAGATAGCGGAGTAATATCGTCTTCCTCAAGCTCAAGTGTAGATATGTGAACCTAAGGATCATAATTTGCAGAAGGTACTTAATAAGTAAGGAATTCTTTGTTAGTGAACTCACTGCGTTCTTTTTTTTCTTGTTTCGATCAAAGTCACACTCTCGCCAAAAGGAGTCGAAATAAGTCACTGTAACTCTTCCATTTTCAGTCCCCTCAGCTGTCATGCCTTCATAGAATCCAAGACTCTACAATCAAAATAACGTGACACTAATACAACATATTCACTAACCAACCCATCAATATTATTATGCGTTGGGAGACTTACAGTGATGTTAAAATACTCAATGCAATTTGGCCGATTTTGAGAGCTACCCACTTGATAAAATCTTGCAAAGTTATACTGAGCGCTGTAATTTCTGAAATTTTATTACAATACGTCAAAATTTATTTTACTAAATTAAATAGAGGCATTGGTTAAATCTCAACTTCTTACGAAACAGAGAGATCAGTGGAAACTATCACATGAATCCATCCCCTAACCCAACATGTGTCAAGCACAAGACCGACCTTCTTAACTTCGACTTCTTGTCGTAAATGTACGTCCCAAGTTTTCAAGTATCGATCCATTGACGCGGTATAAAAATATCGTGGATCGCCGGGGTCCACATGGATTCCCGTAACGAGAGATTTGTGTCCCCGAAATACCCAGAACGGATGAAAGGTTACTACAGAACTCTCTCCATCCTTTCCAGCAATCCTCAACAAGTTGGACTTACTCTCTAGATCAAATACGGCTACAAGTCCGCTGGCGTAACCGGCAACAAGAAACCTTTAATAAGAACAGATAATCAGTACTGCCCAGTTAACACTTCAACGTTGCTTTGCTTACCTGTTACCCTCATGCCAGTCAAAACGAGTGCACTGACCTGTCGTTTGCTTCAGTGAATCTGGTATGCACAAGACCACTTCCGGAACTTTCTTGTACATCCTTATTCTGAGGATAAAAAGTTGAAATTACTACTAATAGGACTTGTCAGAAACTAGAAACCTAAAAACTTACTTGTAGCCCTCACGGTGAACAAAATTTGGTTCAAGATCGAAATCTCTGAGCTTCAAAGAAAGAATTCGGCAGGTCGAATCCTCAAAAGCACAGCATATGTAGCCCAAACGCGCTTCCCGAGCAGTTGTTGAATCAACTTGTTCATTAAAGTCAGGATCACATGAGTCAGGCCAAAAATTTCCCCACTGTACATGATTCACGTACCCATAGTCCAAACCAATCACTAGACCAAGTTGAAAATCCACTACATTTGATAGTGTGGATCTCGAAATCACGGGTTCAGAACAGGAAACATGTCTATAAATTTGAATAGATGCTCTCCTTCTACCAATATTACATAGGTCTGGAGTCTCCATGTAATGCATCATAGTAGCAATAGCGATATAATCTCCACAAGGATGCCAAGCCATTGAAGTGACAGGACCACCCGTATAAACTATGCAGTTACTATCCGGTGAATCCACAATTTCTGAATCAAACCAAGAAAGTCGATGGTAATGAGTAAACATAGGTGCTTTAACATCTTCTGACTCCGAATTGTCAGAATCCAGATCCAAATCTGTAGATTTGACTTTAAACTCAAACGACTCCTCCATCCCGGGCAGATAAAGGCGGGCAGTTGCTTGACACTGAATATCTTCTAATGGATTTTCTTCAGGAATAACTTCTCTGGTGAAAGGGTCAATTCGATTTCTTTCTGGAGTGTCCCAAACGTTAGGATCGTCTTTGGTAATCTGAAGGTATTTGACAGCTTGAGAAGCAATGTCAGGTCTTGTCGAGAGAATTGACTGCATCTTTTGCTTTGTTCTTTGCATTGCGGGGTCCGAATCGTCTTCCCAGCCAATGTCCATTGGAGGCTCACAAAACCAGCCCTCTGTTTTAACATCAACATTAAATTCGTCATCGCTGTGGCCTTCCTGGTCCTGATGCCAGTTTGAGGAGTCTCGAGAGTCTTCGTTTGTGTCCTCTTCATCCCTTAATGCGTCTGATCTTTCCGCAATAGACTCTCTAGCTCTGAACAGAAAATGTAGCTTTTACACATTGTGTATATGCTCCATGAATGCCAATTGTACGCTTTTTACCTCATTGCCGATTGCCTCTTTTTACTTAAGACCCCACTACTGCCCGAAGTAGAGGGCTCGGCCACTTGGTCTTCATTGCTTTTCTAAATATAAAATAACTGGATAAAAGCTTATCGTCAACACAAGTAGAATATGACAAAGTAAAACCTTTACCACTTGGTGAGACTTTCTGTGCCAGTTAAGATTTGGAAGTGTAAATTTCTGGGAACAGACTTCGCATGGAATCATACATGCATCAATTTCGTCTTTGGTCTTACCACAGGTTTCCAAATGATAACTTAAACCTAAAGCGCTTTTATAACGAGAGTCACAGGTGGGCCTCGGGCAGACAAATACGGATGTCTTCGTCAATTTCCCAAGTTCATTAAGCTTTCTCGCATAAAATTTATGATCCCGTACCTAATTCAACATGATTTTATGTATAAGCTAGGAATCCTTGGCAGTTTATGCTTTTATGACAAAAATTATGAAATATGAAATCAATTACCGTTTCATCGTCGGAAGTTATTGCAATATTATAATGATATTGAATGTTATGAATCCTAAATTCTCGAAATGTGCCTTGGAATAATGTACAATCCGAACATTGTACTTCTTCGTCGTCTCTGTCTGTGACAGGAAAAAACTTAGCCGGGACTTTCGGCACTTTAGGCTTTGAAGCCTGATCGCTTTCTCCATCACTAGGTGCCGATTTTCCTCTACCCCGTCCTCTTCTCCCCATTTTATTAGACCAATCAATTAATAAATAGTCACAACACTGATAAGTAAGTTATTCGCAGAATTATGAACAAAATGTAAATAATCTAGACTCTCTTCGCACGAACATGTAGTGCAGCGATGTGAGTTCCCTCACTTTCTGTGTGAATTGCTCTATGCTCCTGCACAAGTAGACGACGCTAGAAATCTTAGGATTCTAGAAAGTAGTAGTCTCCATAATTCTAGCCAGCATTTCAGCCAATGTTGAGTAAAATAATACGAAATAAATCGAACGAGTTAATCTACGGTCCAATACTTTGCTCCGTTCAATTGTGCTATTTTATTACCGGTAAAGCCAACGGATAATTATTAGAGCATAAGTAATTTTAAGGGCAATTTCACATTTTTGAGACTGGTTTTATCCCTAAGAGGTCAAATCCTTTCGCAAGAATCAATGCAGTTGCTTCACACAGAGCCAAGCGACTCATGTGTATCTTGATGATTTCTCCTGGAAATTGAATAAACGTATTGATAGTTTGATCGTTTTGACAAAGCAGTCATGATTAAGAAAATTAAACTTACCCAAGCTGTTCTTTTCAATGCAATAACATGCATCATAAAATTCGGTAAATGTTGTTGCAATGTCATACATCAATTCACAGAGTGAATGCAGGAAGAGATCGTCGACTATTTTGTCAATTATTTCAGGAAACCTCAAAATTTTCTGTTAAATAAATTGAACGGATTAGGCAAGTCACAAGAACTACTAAAATTTTTCCAATCTAATTCGAATGGTCTCTTGGTAGCAAGTACAGAATTTAATACCTTGGCAAGCTTAAGTTCTTTCTCATGGCTAATGTCAATGAGATTATCGGCCAAGAACTTCTTTAAATCTTCGGAATTGACACCTGCTTTACGAGAGATGGAACTGATTCTGGTATACGCATACAAAAGGTATACGGCAGTATTTCCTTTGTCATCCAGCATCTAGTTTACACGAAATTACCTTGTATTACTAAATCAGAGTTCGCCCAATTGTATAAGTGATAAGATATCACAAGAAATTTCGCCAAGTCAATTTTGGTCAAATCTTGTTATGTGCCCGTCTTGCAATCAAATACTAGTAGTTTAATTTATACCTTATCAAAAGAGAACACGTATTCATGGTTGAGGCTGTGCGATAAATCCGCATATTTGATACAACCGTAAGCTACAGCTGTCGCTGCAGATGCAAGTTCCTCCTGAGTTAATTCCTTGTCCCTCCCTTTCTCACGAAGTTTTTCTTCGGCCCTTTTTATTCCTGATTATGTAATGAATCAAATCACCACAATTGAGGTACACTTCATAAATAAAATATCTCAAAATGTAATGGGAACAGTACCTTCGTCCAAAAGGTCTGAGAGTCGAACAGTATCTCCAGACCTTGTCTTAAACTTTTTTTTGTCTTCTCCAAGAACCACACCAAAGCCAATATGATCGATTCTAACTTTTGATCGGTCCAAGATCCCAGCCTTCTCAGCGCAAAGATAGATAAGTTCAAAATGCGTGGACTAAAAGTAATTGAGAATAAATATAAACAAGCAATCCATAATCAAGTCAGTATTTATATATACAATAAGATATATGGCTAACTTGTCCAGCGTCCGTAATGTAAATTATCCAATCCGCCTTTTCCTCATCAATCCTCTGTTTTATACAAGCCAAATCAGATGTATCATACGTGAATCCTCCATCTGACTTCACAACCGTTAAAGGAATTTTATTTGTTGTATCCTCATGCCCAAACATGATCTTTCTTCCTTCTTCTTCGGTTAGAAGACCTAGACACAATCATTGAATAAAATTAATTCTATTCAAGGAATACAGGTTGGCGTTGAAATCAACATCAAACTACCTTTTGCCTCAAAATCTTGGACAAGTCCCTCCATTCGGCTTTGATAGAATGACTCTCCTCGCTCATGTATAACAACACCCAACCTTTCATAAATTTTTTGAAATTCTGAAACCATCATATTGCTTGAATGAATAAATTATGGTAAGGCTACTAGCTTTCTTTGAATTGTATACCCTGTCGAGAAACGTTACAAATGAGCTCCCAAGCACGGATATATTCTAGAACCTTGCTTTGGAGGCTAACTACACAAGAGTAGGCTCTTTTCTTGAACTCTTCATCCACATCAAAACGAGCTTTCGCCTCCTTTAAAAGAAAACGAAGAACCAGTAGAAATTGAGACAGAAGTTAACAGATGTATTATTATTTGAGATTCTTAAAGGTGCAATTACCCTGTAGAACACCTGTAGATCACAAATAGGCAAGACAAAATCTTTTTTCTTTAAGTAATCCGGAAATGTGTCACGGAGGTGAGCAATGAGCATACCAAATTGGGTCCCCCAATCCCCAACGTGATTTAGCCGTACAACTTCGTGTCCTAAGTATTCAAGCAAGCGACAAACACTGTCTCCTATTATGGTTGACCTGAAAATTATAAAAAAATATTATAGAGCTCACGTATAAGACATTGTTTAGACTCTCACCGTAAGTGTCCAACGTGCATTTGCTTTGCTACATTGGGTGATGAAAAATCTACAATTATTCTTTGCTTCATAAGTAACGGAGGAGGTTGGACACCATTCAGAACTAAGCTCTGTAATTCTTCCCGTATGAAATGAGGACAAAGAAACACATTCATGTATCCTGGCCCTGCAATTTCTAATCGGTCTACTACGCCCGTATTTTGAGGAAATTCTTGAACAATTCTTTCTGCAACTTCTCTAGGTTTTAACTTGATGGTCTGAAATTATTACGAACAATTCAACTTGATTACTATTTTATGAAATAATTTATTGGCCAACTCATACATACACTGGCAATCGAAAGCGCATCGTTGCACTGGTAGTCTCCAAATTTTGAGTTCGAAGCTGGGGACACGGACATTGAAATTCCTTTTAGGGATGGAAATGCTTTGTTCAGTGCCATAGTGAAGTAAGCCTTCAGCATAGTCGCCATGTTCTTTACATGCGTCATTTTCAGCTTTTCCTCAGCTGAAACTTGCTGGAATACAGACCCATTATATAATATTGAATTAAAAATTTCTCCCATGAAATATAGAAGAAACATACCTGCTTCAGAAGTGCTAGGCGATATTTAAGTTTGTCGGTATCGGACAGTCCATGGTTTTCGGAGGAAAGTGGTTCCCCATCTCCAGAACTTTGCTGATAAGAGTTTATAATCCTCTCAAGTCGTTCAACCTCGACTTCCTATACTCGAGAAAAATAATCACAATCAATCATTCAATCACATTATTAAAGTATAAAGTCTAGTGAGAATTATTTTTAAAATATGTAGATTACTTGATGTTTCGTCCAATCTTCTATCGACTGATCCATTTCGGAAGGATGTAATCAAAATTGATACTCAACAGAATTTTGTCAACTGACGGCAAAGAGGAATCCAAATACGCAACAGACACAAAAATTGCACCAGTCAGATAGAAGAACCATACGTTATGACTTATGCGGTGTGAGTTGTGTAACAATGCTTCGTGGAAGCAGGTCTCAGGATTTGCACTTGCTGTAGCAGATGGACCACCGGTTGAGTTCAATAAGAACTCTGAATTTCCCACAAGAGATTCCTCATTTCAGCTCTATGCATGCAGTCCGTTCAAGTCTGAAAAAAGCACAAGAATCGGAGGACAGTGCAAAGTGCAAAAGAAGTCTCCATTTTACATGTTGTCCGAAAGACTGCTGACAATATTTCCGTAAATATTGACGAATCAATATGACTTGTAGTACTATTATGAGAAATGCTATTGATGCCTTGTATTTTAATCTAATCCAAAGTCAAATGGTAAATAAAATGTGAACATCCAAAAATATTTTAGTTTGATCAGTTGTGGTTGTGATGTTATCTTCGGAAAAGCCAAGCGTTTGAATACTATTTCTCCTTCTAGTAATTTCGATACCAGTTTTCTCTTCTTCATATTAGTTTTCGGCACAATCCACGGGAATAAGGTTTTTCTTCTGTGTACTGTATAAAATTTTTCACGGTCTCAAAAGAATTTCCAGACGTAAAAAATACATTAGAGCCCATGATTGATATCACATTTCTGCTAAGTGGTACAATGGTGTGGTTATAATGTAAAGGGCTAAAATTGTGTTGGACATCACAAATGAAATCAAATGAATACAAACTTTCCATAAGTTGAATGCAGTTCAGAAAAATAGAATATAAGGACAATCAATTCTAGGCAGCGGATGTGAGGCAGAAACGAGAAAGACTAACAATCATGAAAGTATCTAGAATTCCTAAAAAGTGATACAAAGTTCCGAACACCAATGACATAATATGTTTTGATAAAAATTGGCAATTTTCTATTGTTACAGTTGGAAAGATTATTAGATC